>JAOXJP010235298.1:0-10033 GCA_025762735.1 Platanus orientalis | reverse complement strand
TGGCTATTTTCTCTGATTTTGTTGAAAAGATCATGGAGGTTTTCATGGATGATTTTTCTGTTTTTGGATCTTCTTTTATAGTTGTTTAGATAACTTGTCTCTAGTTTTGCAGTGTTGTGAGGAAAGCAATTTAGTCTTGAATTGAGAGAAATGTCATTTTATGGTGTAGGAGGGTATTGTTTTTGCCACAAAATTTTAGCAGGAGGTATTGACGTAGACTGAGCAAAAATTGAAATTATTGAAAACTTGCCATCACCTACCAATGTTAAGGGAGTTAGAAGTTTCCTTGGCCATGCAAGATTTTACCGGCGTTTTATTAAATATTTTTCTAAAATTTCTAAACCTCTTTGTAATCTGTTGAATAAGGATGTTGTGTTTGATTTTGATAAGTGCTGTTTGAATGCTTTTAACAGGTTGAAGCAAGAGTTGGTGTCAGCACCAATTATGGCAACCCTAAATTAGAGTTTGCCTTTTGAGCTAATGTGTGATGCTAGTGATTTTGCTTTGGGTGTTGTTCTTGGCTAAAGAAAAGACGGGAAGTTGCATGTTATATATTATGCTAGTAGAGTTTTAAATAATGCACAGTTAAATTATGCAACTACTGAAAAAGAATTGTTTACTGTTGTGTTTTCTTTTGATAAGTTTCGATCTTATCTTGTAGGTTCCAAGGTGATCATATATACGGACCATTCAATAATCAAGTATTTGCTAAAAAAGAAAGATGTCAAACTGTGCTTGATTTGGTGGGTACTGTTGCTTCAAGAATTTGATCTTGAGATTTGAAACAAGAGAGGCATGGAGAATGTGGTGGCAGATCATTTGTCTAGATTAGAGGGGCAGTCAAAAGAAGATGAGGTGCCCATTAATGAAAGCTTTCCAGATGAGCAGTTGTTGGCAGTCTCAGTCATCCCCTGGTATGCTGATTTGGTGAACTATTTGGTGAGTGGCATTGTTCCCCCTGATTTGAGCTATCATCAGAAGAAAAAAAAAAAAGTTTTGTGGGATGTGAAGCATTATTTTTGGGAAGAACCGCTACTCTATAAACACTGTGCAGCTGGGATGATTAGAAGATGTGTGCCCCAGGATGAGATGCAGGATATCCTTGACCATTGTCATTCCTTGGAGTGTGGTGGACATTTCAGTACCTCCAAGACAGTTGTAAAGGTATGGCAGTCTGGTTTTTACTGGCCAACCATGTATCAAGATGCTAGACAAAGATGTCAAAGGGTTGACAACATTTCGAAAAAGAATGAGATGCCCTTGACCAATATCCTGGAGGTTGAACTGTTTGATTTGTGGGGAATTGATTTCATGGGCCCATTTCCTTCTTCCTTCAACAATCAGTATTTCCTGGTAGCAGTGGATTATGTGTCTAAATGGGTTGAAGCTACTGCAACTCAGACTAATGACTCTCGGGTAGTGATGAGATTTGTGAAGAAAAATATTTTTTCAATATTTGGTGTACCAAGAGCCATTATTAGTGATGAAGGCTCCCATTTTTGCAACCAGTCATTTGAGGCTTTGTTAAAGAAATATGGGGTTACTCATAAGGTGGCACTTGCCTATCATCCCCAAACAAATGGGAAGTGGAATTTGCAAATAGGGAATTGAAGCAAATTTTGGAGAAAACTGTGAATAGTTCAAGGAAGGATTGGATGAATAAGTTAGATGATGCACTTTGGGCTTATAGGACAGCTTTCAAGACACCTTTAGGTATGTCTCCTTACAGACTTGTCTTTGGAAAGTCTTGTCACTTAGCAATTGAATTGGAACATAGGGCCTAATAGGCAATTAAGGAGTTGAATATGGACTTGAAAGCTACGGGAGAAAAGAGATTTTTACAGTTGAGTGAGTTGGAGGAGTTTAGGATGGATGCTTATAAAAATGCTCGGATTTACAAGGAAAAGACCAAGCATTGGCATGACAAGCATTTTCATATTAAAAACTTTGAAATTGGGCACTAAGTATTACTCTTCAACTCAAGACTAAAGCTATTCCCATGCAAGATTCGGTCTAGGTGGTCTGGCCCATTCACGGTAACAAAAGTGTATCCATATGGTGTTGTTGAGGTGCATAGTGAGGTCACTGGTGCATTCAAGGTTAATGGGCAGCGTTTGAAGCCTTATCTTGCTAGTAATGTGGTTCCTAAAGGAGTTACTTACTCCTTGAAGAATCCTACCTATGGTTGATGGTGTAGAAGTCAAGCTAATGACTATAAACAAGCGCTTCTTGGGAGGCAACCCAAGCTAAGGTTTTTTTTTTGAATAATGATGACTGTGACCCCCTTCTTTTGGTTGTGTTGTTTAGGTTCAGAAAAATCAAGCAAGAAGCTAGTTCGTGTTCAATTCAATTGGACATTCGTTGTGATCAGCCTTGCTAAAAAGGGGGAGTATTAAAATTCCATTTTTATTTCCTTTCACATTAAGGACAATGTAAAAATTAAGTTTGGGGGAGTGGATATTTGATTATGCTATATGTTGGTTTGAGAAAGAAAAAAAATTTGAAATTCTGATTTGAACTTGGAACATTCTCCCTTTTATCACTAAGGGAATGTACACTTCTCCTTGGCCACGACTGATTGAGTTGTTGAAGGCCCTTATGTCACATGGGTCTGGTTTTATGTAGTCTGATGGAAATCCCAATGTGTCCAATGTATCCTTAGTGTAGATGTTCAAGGTGGACCCATTGTCTACCAAAATTAGGGGAATACACATGTTGAAGTAGCAGGCCATGATGTAAATGGCTCGGTTTTGCACGGTGTCACACTCGGGAATCTCATCCTCTAAGAATGTTATAACTTGTGACATTGATACTTTAGCCACCATATTTTACAGCTAGTCTAGTGTGATCGAAGCGTCCATAAAGGACCTTTTAAATATGCTCAAGAATCTCTCTCTATGCTGCTCTAATTTTAACAAAAGGCCTAAGATTGAGACCTGTGTTGGTGTCTTGGACAACTACTCTATCAAGAACAAGTGAGATTTCTGAATAGCTACCTTGAAAATCTCATTTTCTCTCATTTCCTTTGCCTCTCTAGTTTGTTTCTATACCTCTGTTTCAACTTCTTTTTCTATCATTTTCTCTTTCCCTTTGCTCTCGGGATGCAGATATGTGACTGTCTTAGAGACTCTACAAGATCTGGTGATGAAGGTTGTGAGTTCTTCTAACTCATCATTTGAAAGCTCGAGATCTGCTACTTCCCCAACTAGATAGCCTAGAGGGACTTGGTTCAGTGGGTACTATATTCTGGCAGGTGGGGAAATGTTGATGACTTGGTGAGGGGATGAAAGGTCAGTGAGCTAGGCATATAGTGATGGTGGTCGGATGATATGGGGGGATGAAAATGGGTCATGGGTTACTGAACCTTCCCCGTACATGTTGATGTCAGGGGGAAGGACTATTACTAGTCTATTTGGGGCCATATCCCACATGTGTGTGAGCAGGTGCTCATATTCAGGAGGGGGAATAGGCTCGGGGGTGTCCATTTAGGGTACACATTTAATTGGTATTAGGCAAGAAAATGATTTTCTTGGGCTCTAAGATCTTGGTAATGTAGATGGAGGGATTGAATTGGGTGCTAGTGAGACTGATCAGGTTGACCTCTTTTGATAGCTGATGGTCAGGAAGCAGATTCTGGATGATATTTGAATTTGGTTGAGGATTGGTGGGTGTAGGATCAAATGATACCTTACCCTCATCGATCAGGTCTTAGATGTCATGTCTCAAGCGGAAACACCTGTCAATGGTGTGCCCTAGGGTTTGATGGTACTCATAATGTTCCAGTTGATTGTAGTGGTAGGGCAGGGAGTAAGGTGGAGGTCTTGGGTCAATTAGCTGCAGTAACCTCTTTTTGACGAGGTACTCCATTATGTACTTGTAAGAGTAGGGCAATGGGGTGAATTTTCTCTTTTTCTTCTCTTCTCCAAGGGCACCTGAGTATCTAGGTTGGTACAACCACTGTGGAGGAATAATGTTTATGGATGCTAGATAGTTCTGGGTCGATTGTGGTAGAGGTAGAACATGACCGCTGTTCTGACTAGGTTGAGGGACCTCAATGGCTTACACAAGATTCACTTCTAGTTGGGTGACAACTTCCTTCTTCAGTGTGCTTCTAATGGAACTAGCAAGGGTAAGTGGTGCATCTTGTACCAAACCTGTCTTGATGGCCAACTCTATCTTTGTGGATTTATCAACAACCTCGACAAAGTTGCTCTATGAAGCAGTTAGGAGCATCAATTGGTAGGTGGGACCCAACACCCTCATGAAAGTGGATATCATGTCCTACTTGGACATTGGGTGTTTCAGGTTGTAGGCATCTAATCTCCACTTGTAGGCAAAGTCCCTAATATTTTCTCCTGTGGTGGGTCTCATTCCTTCAATCTCTTCCTTGGATGGTAGCATCTCAATATTGAAATTGTAATGGTTAAGGAATGACCATGTTAGGGCCCTCCATGTGCTAATATTACACTTTTCTTGGCTTGCTAACCATTTTCTTGCATTCTTCTCTACACTTTAGCCAAACATTTGGACCAATATATGTGGAGATGCATCCTAGGGTAGGTGGTACCATCATGCTTCTTGACATTTGGCATTTGAAAGTTTAGTGGTAGTACACCCCCAGGGTGGATACAGAGATCCTCAAAATCCATGAAGATGGGGAATTTCCCCCCTTTCATCAGCTCTACCTCTGCTGCGAGCTTAACTAGTTTTGAATTGGTCTCATCATCTTTGGGAAGAACAACACTTTCCTTTCCCTTTCTGCTTGATGTCGACAACCCATACTGATCTTCCAGGTCAAAAACGGCCCAATGTTCTAGCTTCATACATGTGGTAATAGCTCGAAGTGGGGCCATGACATAGATGGGGCCCTATGTATATGAGTGGCTTAGAGGTGGAGTCTACTCGACAGTATTGGGAGGAGGTGGTGGTTTGGAAATAGTATTATGGCTGTGAGGCCCTCTTTGCTTCAATAAGTACTCAAACATTAGCTTCTCGAACTCAATGAGTGTAGGAATTCGAGGATGCTCATTGGTGCTGGGTTGGTTATGAGGTGGTAGAGAGGTTTGGAGTAGTGAAGAGGATTGACCATACTTGGGGGTGGATGTCCAACCATGCTGGGACATGAAGTCTCCCATTAATCTTTCTACTTTAGACTGGAGGAGGCGACACCAGTTCATTGCCCAAGGAGAAGATCTATTTTCTAAATTTGTGAACCTATGATTGTATCCACTGATCTTGTATAAAGGCCATGTTGTTGTTGCGCATCATCTTGATTCCTAAATTTTTGTGAGAAGTCATACTGTCATTGAGCTCACTTTTCAGGGAGTGAATGAACTCGTCTTGGGTTTCATTCCAATGTTGGGTGCACTCACGTCAGACTTTGGCCTATGTACGCAAAAGTGTCTCAACTTCTAAGGCAGCCTTGGTTTGGGCATGTAAAGCCCGCTCCTCAGCTAAGTCTGTCAGTGCTTACTCATACTCGGCCTGAGTGTGAGAAGGTTCTGTATATGATGAGGATTTTGATTCATTGCATGGCATCTTGTTTGAAAGAAGCATTTGGGCGTATAGGGAGTGCTCTGGTGGACTCCTGTGATAACCACGTAGGTGCGGTCCTTGGTAGTCAAAAGGAGGTAGCGTGATTTATGCCACTTGACACACCAAGTGATCTGTTCATGGGGCATAGCAGCTAGTAGGCTTTGATAACCCAATGTAGTTATTTTGATTGTCAAGGGGCAGATTTTGATATGTATCTATGCTGGAGTTAGATCTCGAGATACATTAGTCGGGAAGGATGCAAGGATAGATAGGTGTTCCCATAGCCAGGCTTGTAAGAAAGCCAGACACCAATAAAATCAACCTTTGGGATGTTGGGCACAATGAGAGAGACTAGAGATAGTCTCGGATATGATCATAGGTGCAAGGGTCTTCTTCTGTAGATGTTGCCCCAAATTGTTGAGTAAGATGCCATTGATATGATGGTGGCTACATGATAGTAGGAGTTGTCTTAAGATAACTAAAGTAAATGCTTTGAACTTGATTGAGTCGGCGAAGTCACTAACCTTCTTCCAACCTCTTTCCAATAGAAGGTCAAAAGGGCAGTGTAGTATTCTCCTATGGCTTCCTTAGGCAAAGAGGCTTCGGAGATGTCCAATGCGTGGAAGCCTTTGAGGTAACTTGACTGATTTCGAGACAATGTTCCTAACCTAAGAAGGATTCGAGCTCCTCAATAGTGGGTGTAAGCTCTTATTCTCTAAAGCGGAAAACCATAGATGATGGGTCCCAAAATGAAACGGCTGCCGTTATCAGTGGCCAATCCAAGTTGATTTGTGCCAAGGTTAATGTTGCCCCTAGTTGGCTTTTATTCTTCCAAACTTCCCATTCTTCGAAGGAAAGGGAAATTAAGGCATTTGCAAAGTTCACAGAGATGGTGGAGTATGAATCCAACTACACAGGTCTGTGATCTATGTCTGCAAACACAAGCATGAACATAGGGTTAAAAATGTCATTTTATAATTGAAAGCAATATTCTACAGAAATTAAGCCTAACGCTAGAATTTTGTGTTAATGCCTGAATTTAATTGAATTAAAATTCAAGCATTGGATGCACAATTAGGTATTAGAATAGTTAGAGGCAAAAATGTTTGACACCTAAATTTTGCCTCAATGCTTGAATTTAATTGAATTAAAATTCAGGTGTTGGGAGCACGATTAGGCGTTGAGAACAATTACAACTTTTAAATGGCCCACGGTTGAGTCTTTTGTCTTTTTGTGTTTCCATTTGCTATTTTCAATTACAAACAAGAAAGGGAGTTTAAGAACTCATCTTCCTTCTTCCTTTTCTAAGTTTTTGCCAAAGACCATCTTTTTACTCTAACTACAATGAGTCAAGGAGGATCAAGACGACACTTCCCGCTTCTCTTTGCCCAAGAGAAGGCATTATGAAAGAACTTGGTTGCGGATGAGGTAAATTTTGATTTGTTTTATTGATTTATTTTCTATTTTTATGAAATTTTCTTGTTTCTTTGAATGTCTTATTTTAGATTCATTGTTTTTGTTTGATTTTGCATACTTCTTTAGATTACTTTGTATTTTTAGGTTTAAAATCATTTGAATGGAATTATTTTGCTTTTTTTATTTTGGAATGATTTAGAATAGGTTTTTTTCAAGTTTTTATTGATTTTTGGATTTTCCAACACTTGAAAATCACTACTTAAATTACAAGCATAACACCTGAATTTTCAATGTTTTAAAAACCAGGCATTGAAAATTCATCCTGAAATTCAGGTGTTAGGAAAAATTCAAGCGCCAACCTAAAATTCAGGCGTTAGGCCTAAGATCTAGAATCATAGATTTTATTTTTTGGATTCTTTTTGGTTTTTTTTAGGTCCTTTTTGTTCCTAAACAATGTTCTAACATGTTTTCATATTTTTCTCTTGCAGGCTAAGGGAAAGTAAAACCACACAGCTCTTGGTCCGGGGTCTAAATGTTGTGGAAGTGTATGTGCTCTAACGTTTAAGATAGAGTGTGGGCCATGGGTTTTTGCCCTTTTCTAAGCCTACCTATGCTAAAGGCAGATAGGGTTTTGATGATGGCCCTGGCCGAGAGGTGGTCCCCATTCACACTTACTTTCCACCTTCCGATAGGGGAGATCGATCTACCTCCCATAGACCTCTTCATGATGATGGGTCTTTCCATGGATGGCACACCTCCACCCAGCTTAGATGACTTCAACCTGGAGTTGGTGGCTCAATGCATAAGGCCTCAGCCCGTGGCATACTACAAGGGCACGAAGGGTGTCCTTCCTTCCTGGTTCAAGAAGGAGTATGTATGGGCTACGAACGAGAGCACACCAAAGGAGATTGCCTTCTTCACCCTTGCCTTCTTGGTGTACATGTTGACTCGCTCTATCGTCTACGAGAAGAGCAACAAAATCTACTTCCACTTGCTACTGGCATTAGAGGAGCTAAATCTAATGGCTACTCGCAGTTGGGGTATGTCCACCCTCGGGTGGATGTACTCCAATATGAGCGAGATTTCGGCCGGGCAGGGCCCCCATGCCTTCTTGGGGTTGTATTTCCTATGGGAGGTGTAACTTACTTTTATTTACTCTCTTTCATTTGATTTTTATGGCACTGACTCTTTGAATTCTTTCTTTAGTAGGTGTGGTGCTATAAGCAGTTCCCATCCTTGGTCCCCGCATGGAAGGATGAGGAGGTGTTTCCCTTCCCTTGCATAGCAAGGTGGAAGGTCTCAAACACCCAGCACATGGTCCGCAAACCTATCTTGACTTTTCAATGAGAGCTAGACCTTTTAACAATTGACTAGGTAAGTACACAATGCTTTGATTTGTTTGATTGATTCATTATTATTTTCTTTTCAAATATTTATCTAACCCCTATTATGCTTTGGGTAGGTCAAGTGGCACCCCTAGACCCGATGGGTTTTGGAGGAGGAGGCTACCCTAGACCAGACCTCAGTCTGGGCTTGGTCTCGTCAGAGGGTCGTCCTGGTGGCCATTGACAAGGTCACCAGGTACCTTAGGGAGAGGTGCTAGCACTAGGTCAAGGTGGGAGTGGAGGATCTCGTGGTCCCACACTCACCTGCATGGGTCATCCACACCAAGGGAGAGATCGACATAGGGGAAATAGGCATTGATGCCTTGGTTTTCTTGGACTGGACCCAGGATTACAGCAAGTGGTGACCCACTCAGTCTTGTGGGCCTTTGGGTGGCCCCATCGAGCTCCAGGTGAGTTTGATTTCATCATTTTTTTGCAAAATGTTTGTTTAAATTTCATTTACTTTGTTTTCTTCTCTTTTTTTAAAATATTTTGATGACTTTGACTTGTTTGATTATAGTAGGCAATCGAGGCATAGCCTGCAGAAGAGCCAGAACCTCTTACTAGGAGGGGAAGGAAGAGGAAGGTTCCCCCCACTAAGCCTGACTTGGTAGGGATGGTGCCTGAGGTGGTGACCATGACCGACCTTGAGGGTGGGGTCAATGAGGAGCCTTTGCCCGAGGCTAAGCACCGTGAGGGATGGGTACCTCTTGAGGTGATGACTCAAGTATGGTTTGATTTATTTTTGTGATGTTTTAAGACTTATGTATTTTTTTAGTTTTTGACAAAGCTTTGTGACTTACTATAGGTTCCTAGGGAGGTGTACCTAAGTGGCCCCCGGAAGCTGGCAAGGTGCTTTGCCCTGGTGGGGCAAAAGCACTAAGCCCACTTGACTAAGGTCACAACTCTGAAGGAAAGCCACATGACAGAGGTGGAAGAGGTAAAGATGCAGAGTCATTTTCTTTCTTCCTTAAATTTTTCTTTAAAAGGTTCTAACTTATGTTAATTCATTTTTTTTATCTTCTTTTTTTACAGTTGTTGAGACAGTTCCCTATCCCTGGGATGTAGGAGGTGATACAAGGGACACTGAGATGCCCTCTACTGAGGCTGGGGGAGAGCCTAAGGTGCATATGGAGCTGGTGCCTAGCGGCATGGTGGAGGTGGGTCCCTTATAGACAGATGATAGTCCTCTCAAGACTAGACAGGGTGCTTCTGGGGTTCGTGGTACTAACGCCTCTCATTGGGGTGGAGGCCTCTCATACTCTAGGAAGAGGAAGCATATGGGCAGGTAGGGGGCAGTGGAGCATGTAGGTAGCAGCTCCGATGACTAACTCGGGGATTGGACTCTCTTCTTTTGTTTCTTTTATCTTTTAAGGGATAAATTCAAATACATTGGATGGATTGTGTGTATTTAACCCTGGATGACTTGGACATGTTGAGTTGTTTTTTTTATTATTATTATTTGGTTGAGAGAGGGATGAACTCAGATTGGTTACATACTTTGGTTACTTAAGGATGACTTTTATTTATTCATTTTCCTTTGTTCTTTTATGATATGGTTTGGTTTACATTTTGTTCTATTTATGAGATGTCTATGCAATCTACGCCATCGCATTACACATATTATGCAAAAGGGGTGAGAAATACCCAAACTTAGATAAGAAGGTAAAATCCGGTCTTAGTTATCTAAAAAATAA
>JAOXJP010235297.1:0-10034 GCA_025762735.1 Platanus orientalis | reverse complement strand
GGCTTAAGGGGTGTTTGGACACATGTTTTGGGGTAGGCTAAAGGAGTACTTGGTCACAGGGTTTTAGTTAGGCGTGTTATGCTCACACCAAAAATGAGGGAGGATTAAGGAAGTGGTAACACGTGTCAAGGAAAGTAGGATTTTGATTTGACATGTCACAATGCATTGTAATATGGTGTTCTCATACAGAATCTTATTGTCTAAATCAATGGTATAGATCATCATGGTGCGGTTTGGTTTTTTATTTGAGGAGCTAAAGTGCTAAATCAAATAGTCGAAAATTGATACGGTGCAATGGAAGACTTAAGAATGAACTTTGAACCTCATTTCCAGTACCCCAAGGTTTTAAGGCAAGCTGTATCCATCTGCATTGCCTGATTGAACATGCGATGTGAATCTTGCTCAAAATTTGAAAGATTTCAAATTAAAGGCCAAGATTCACTAAAACTTGATTTGTTAGATTCAAACAATCGGGCCCTTTCTCCTGGGGTTTTGGGACATCCTGAGCACATCTGTGATGTCAGATTGATCGTTTGATTTATCTTTTGATCAGATTTTGAAAGATTCTATATTAAGGGCCGAGATTCACTAAAACATATTACGATAGAATTTAATGATCAAATATTTTGTTTCAAGGCTTTGGACTGCTCTGAACACATTCGTGACACACGATTAGTCATCTGATGCTTGTACAATGAGATTCAACCATCCACCTTTGATGAGAGATAAAATCATAATTTCTAATATAGATGTGACTAAATTTGGGATAACCCTTTAGAAAACTATGAGATTAAAAATGATGATAGGAAGATGAGGAAAGTGGGTCTAACAAAGATCATAGGGAAAAATTAGGATTTAGAATGCCAAATTAGGAAAGAATGGGAATTGCCTAAAATTCTAAGAACCACCTAGGTTTTCTAGGATGCCTATGGTCCATTCTAGAGAGTTAGTGTTGGTTAATGAAAGAACCTCTAGACCCTGGGCCAAAATTAGGTGTTGACAATGACCATAAGATGAGATTAGGACAAAGAAAAATTGTATACTTACTAGTGGACTTTTGATTACCAAGACACCTAGCCCAATTTGCATATAAAAATCCTGAAATCATAAAATTGGTAGATTAATTAGTTAATCAAAAGACAAGTATGAATGCTCTTATTAAAATAATGCAAAATGCATTGCATTACTACCCAATGAGAAGTAGTTGGTTTCTACATGTATTAGCGTATGTCATTGACAAAAAAAGAGATATTGTCCATGTAATTGTGACATATTGGAGAACACCAACGATTCTACAATAGAGGGTGACACTGAAAAATTGATCCCTTGGCCTTCATCTTTGTAAAGCTTGGTGTTTGGTGGAAAATATTGGAAAACAATTTGGCGCCATCCACGAAACACTTTTTGAGGAGAATAGTGATGCATTATCTTTGGGTAAGTAAAAGTCCCTTTGGTGTGTGAAGTACCTCAATCTCAAGGAAAAATTTATGAGCCTGAATCCTTTGCAGTAAGTTGAAATACATTAATGTGAAACAAGTTTCAAAACGTGACACGTATACAAACAACTTAAAACTCCAACCAAATTTGACTAGAATTTTTAAATTTTTGTATACTTGTTATAGTGTAGAGATTTATTAAATGTTAATATAGTTTAACTTGATGTAGAGAATCTTGGTTCAAAATTTATAGAGTAACACTTGTAGTAACTGTCAACTTTTTTGGGTGCTTATATATAGAGTTCACAATGCATGATTTGGTCAATTAAAGTAGGTTTTTCTCCCACCTTTCCTCCTTCACCCTATTTGTCAACCTTTAGATTCAACTTTGATGGATGATCACTAAGGAAACCCCAAATCCTTCATGGATTGGCAGAGTTTTTAGAGACAACTCAAAGATAGTTATATTACTTCTTTTGAAACCAATTGACATTGGTAATTCAATTGCAACCTATTTACAATCATACAAGGCCTTAGACTTACGTCCTCAATGAGATACTAAGTATGACAACAGGAGCAAAGTTCTCAGCTTTGATTGGCTGGTTTGTGATAGGAAGTCTGGGTCCATGGAGGCTTTCATCTAGTCATCTTTTCCCCAAATAAAATTATTGGATTTCTGCACTTTGAGTATTCATGACAATATAAGGTTGGTTATGGATGCTAAGAGAATTAAGATCTCATGATTTAAGGCAAAGGCCGCACATCCATCATGTATCGATCTTTTTCCAATAAAATATTAGGAATAATAAAACACACACATTAAACCCTAATTAAAAATTATATAAAGTAAAGAGATCGAATTTCAGCATTAACTTTAGGAACACTATTTATTGAATAAACGAGATAATCCATTAATCCATAATTTTCATACAAAAAGAACCTAGCTGTTTACACCCAAAAAGTTTAGCATGAGATAGGTGGGATTAGGGAAAAATTCTAAGAACTTTGGATTCTTTAGAAGGCTTTCACAAGGCCCAGAATGACAGAGAAGTTGTAGAAAAATGGATATTATAAGATGGTGACATGTGGCAGAAGGAGATCTCTATGATAAGATATTTCTAGAACATAGAGATATGGCACAAAGTGAAGGAAAACATGCACGTGGTTATCTAACTATCAATTTTCAAATTTTAGAAACATGGGAGCAAAACATGGGACAAGTGGCGAGACAGTTGGAGGTGGTTTTAATAACTAAATGTAGGTGGCTAAGAGCATTGGATACATGGCAGCTTATCATGAATCCCAAATTTTAGAAGAAAACTGAAGCAAAACTACCTTCTTTGTCTATAAATACAACATAAATGTTAAAGAAAGGACCTCTCCAACACATCCAATAACAATAACAATGTCTCAAATGACCAAAATCTTACGCTCATCAATCAATATTTTTTTTATCAATCAAACATTCTCTACTTTGGGCATGATGATCATCATCAATCATACACCAACAAATTGGGCATGATCATCATCAATCATTAACTATCCAATTATCAAATCTCAGTTCACCCACATTTGGGGTTATCTTGTTTCATTTTGTTTTTACTCTTGTTCTTCTACCACAGAGTTGAATTTCTGGTGTGTGATTTGTCATCAACATGTCTTTAGGAATTTGACATCCGAATTTCACTCATACTTTAAAGGTCATGTTTTATGGCTTGTAATTTGTCATTAACAAACTCTCAGTAGTTTGGTATCACAATTTCAATAAGTCTCAAAAAAGTGTTGAAAGTGATTATTTTACCGATTACGGATAATTTGCTTGGATGCATTTTGTTACATATTATCACGAAAAGAATTGTGGTGAAGTCCTTGTTTTTCAAGGCAAAAAGAACTCATTTGGAAGGAAGAACCCTCCCTTTCTCAAATCACCTAATTTATTTTGGTGGCTGAACAAATGGTCAAAAAGCTCTCTTTTTTGGTCTCTCATTCTGCTTTGACGCTTGTGGTCGTAGGAAAGTTCAGACCTTGTGCTTACATGGCACTAGCATGCCGACAAACTGATTTCTGGTTAACACCTCGTTTTGGCATGCGCCTAGTGGGACCACAAAAAAATACCATCACAAGACAACATTCCATAAGCAAGAAAAGTGATCATTATCCCAAGCTACAATAATGGAATCCATAGTTGAAGTGATTTATGAGCTTAACGATATCATGCTAGATATTATGTTTAAAGAGTTTCAGTCGATCTATGACATGCTAGATGATCCAAATAGATAAAGAAATGATGTGGTTCTACCAAAAACAACGATAAGCCATACATAACACGAAAATATAAATTTTGGTCAAAATGGCCATAACGGAAGTCACGATAGAAATGATCGAAATTTTACTTATGAACCATTGTTTACTGAAATGGGAACAATAGGTATCCATTTCTTCCACATGTAGTTACATGCTATACAGGCCTTGGAAATGTAAACTTCAGTCAAAATAGCCCAACTAGCCATAATATAAAACAATGACCAAAATTTTACTTATGACCCACCCTTTATCCAACAAGGGCTTGGGAGGCATAAAAGGTCTCCTTTACAACCACCATGGGTGGAACTGGGCCATACAGGCTTTAGAAATTTGAACTTCGATCAAAATGGCCATTTGACCAGAATGCAAATAATGATAGAAATTTTACTTATAACCCATTGATCATGGAACAGGAGCCCACCAGGGGGGGGACTGTCACTCTAAGAGTCCAGGGGGCACAATAAATCTCCTTTTCTATCACCACAGATGGAAAAAGGCTATTATGGTTGTCACTGCCAAAATAACAACAACAACAACAATAATGGTCAAAATTATAGAAATTTTACTTATGAACAATTTACTACAGAGAGGAATATTAGGTTTCCTTTCCTTACACCACAAGTGGAACTAGGTTATACAAGCCTTGAGAATACAAGTTTTGGTCAAATTGGCCATAATGAGAATAACGGCTGAAATGACCAAAAGTTTAGTTATAACCCACTGTTCCATGAACAAAGGCTTGAGGGGCACAATAGGTCGTCTTTTCTACCACCACATGTGGAAGAGATTGGTCATGTACTACCTCCTCAAAAGAGGAACAATCTGCCACCAACTAATAGTGGTAGCAAACAGGACGACACTAAAGGTCGTCATGACTAAAATGATTACTACTACAACAATGTGGCATCACATGATGGTGGACATGGGTGGCAATCATTGGCATCATTACAGGTGGAAAATTTTGGTCCAACTTCTCAAAGGATGAATGAGATCTCACCAACAAAGAACTACATTAGCCAAAACTTCAATGGCCAAAATTGTAATACAGAAAATGGCCTTAATTCATGGATGGAATAACGGCTACTACAATGATGTGTCATTCCAAGATGGACGATTTTGGCATACACCATTGCTCAAACAACCTAAAGGGCATCAAGTCGAATGACTGGTCAAGCCTAAGTACTATGGGTCATTGTTGCCACAAAAGCAACCTCAAGTGCTAGTTATTTTAAATCAGAATGAGATACCAGATAGTCACAGAGCCCCAAAAATTATCTTATTTTTTGAAAGGCAACCAATCTATGGTTAAATATGTTGGTCACTTCACAATGCATGATAAAGAGACATTGGCCAATGATTTTTTTTTAAATTGAGGCTATACATTAATTCGTTTGTAATTTTAGCCTTTTATATCGTCCATAAATATGCCTTTTAATTTGGTTTTAACATGACAATTAAAGAAGCCACTAGATGTTGGCTCATTATGCTATGTTTCTTCAACTTAATGGATGAAAATGAATGCATAACCAAAAATCGGCCACGATCAATGAAAATCATATGACCAAAACATTGGTAAAAATAAAATGACCGAAAAAGGGATATTATTGGAAAAAATTGGCTGCACCTAATGAAAATGAAACGATTTACAATTTTGGCTAAGACTGAGAAATTTCGTCCATAATTAAAAAATTGCTCATAATCGAATAATCAACCATAATCAACTGAAAGTTTTTATCAACCAATTGATCAATTGAAATATTGATTAGTTGGTAAATGGCATTAGCCACGAAAGATAGCAAATGAAAAGCCATCAGTTTCGGTTCATTATATTATGTCTCTTCAAAAGTTTACAAATTTGAAGAGAAGGGGGCAATGTTTTACACTAGAAAGTGCAGCAGATGATAGGTGGGACCAAGGCAAAATCCTGAGAACTTTGGATTCTTTAGAAGACTTTCACATGGCTTAGAAAAAGAGAGAAATTGAAGAAAAATAGAGATTATCAGATGGTGACATGTGGTGGAAAGAGATCTCTATGATAAGATATTTTTAGAACATGAACACCTGACACAAAGTGAAGGAAAACTTGAAGCAAAACATGCACATTGTTATCTAACTACCCGGTTTCAAATTTCAAAAACATGGGACAAGTAGTGAGACACTTGGAAGAGGTTTTAATAATTTAATGAAGGTAGCTAAAAGCATAGGACAAGTGGCAACAGATCATGAAGCCTGGATTTTAGAAGAAAACTAAAGCAAAACTACATTTTTGTCTATAAATACAATAGAAACGTAGAAAAAGGACCTCTCCAACACATCCAACAATAACAAGAATGTCTCCCATGACCGAAATCTTCAGTTTATCAATCAATCTGTTTTTGTCAAATAAACATTATCCACTTTAGGCATGATCATCAACGATCATCATCTATTCAATTATCAAATCTCAGTTCACCCACATTCGGGTTTATCTTGTTTCAGTCTGTTGCTACTCTTGTTCTTCTATCACATAATAGAATTTTTAGTCTGTAATTTGTCATCAACAAGTTTTTAGGAAACTGGTATCCAAGTTTCAGCCAAACTTTAAAGGTTTTGTTTTTCAGCTTGTAATTTGTCGTCAACAAACTCTCAAGAGTCTTGTATTACATTTTCAATCGGTTTATGAAAAACATTGTAAGTGATTATTTTACTGATTAAGGGTAATTTACTTGGATATATTTTGTTTCTTATTATTATTGTCACGGTGAAAATTGTGAAGTCCTTGTTTTTAAGGCAAAAAGAACTCATTTGAAAGGAAGAACCCCCCAATTTTCAAATCTCCCGGTTTTATTTTAGTGGCTAAATAGACAACAAAAAAACTATCTTTTCTTGTCTCTCAGTCTGCTTTGATGGAGCCACAAGAAAGTCAAGACCTTGGTGGCACTGTCATGCCCACACACTGATTTCCGGTCAACACTAGTGATGACATCCATGGTCATAATTGCCTTCATTAAGGCCCATTAACACAATCTCAAAACACAACACCCTTTGCCTCCCGAGGAAAAAACCTGTCTTTACCTGCTAATCTACTAACCATTATCCATTGCCTACCCAAAAGAAGAAGAAGAAAAAGAAAACAAAGGTTATTAATGTCTCTCTAATAATAAGATTTTCAGCAAAACCCATATGTTGGTCCAAATTATTCATGGGGGCCTTTGCTTGTTCAAGCTGACAAATACGACAATCTAGCAGTCTCTTTCAGACTTGTCCATTTCAAGAAATTCTTCCACTCGTGGACATCCCGAGTCCATCTAAAAGAGTTTCCATTGTGCATGCACCAACATATATAAAGTCCGAAAGGCAAAGTCGCAAACTACAAAATCATGGACAAAATAGCAACCACCATCACTCACAACCAATACTCGAAAAACTCGGATTCCCTTGCTGGGTCCTATCGACTTAGTCTCTACAAACCTTTGGTTGCTCAATACCATTTGACAATAGAGCATCTCTTCTAAGTCTCTTAATTGATAATTTAAACCTCTACTGCATTCATACTTTCATCTCAAAAGTTCACTTAGTGGTTGCGATATTTCCTCATGAGAAAAGTCGTGGGTCAAGTTATCCTATCATCTTCTCTCGTGAGAAAGGTCATGGGTTAAATAGCCCTGGCAGCATTCTATGGTCTTTGCATTGAGGCTCGAGGTCCTACCCAAGAAAAAAAAATGGTTGAACGATCCTTCCTGCTTTGATAATCCAAGAAAAAAAAAGTGAAACCTTTATTATTTTATTTTTTTTGAAGCGCTTTTGAAGGAGTCAGCATGCCTCATCAACTTAACCATACCTTGCTAACGATTAAATCAATGCCCAACCCATTATTTTATGATCAAGTAAGGGTCTCTTTCAAGCCACATATCTCCCAAAGTATAGATGTGAGAATACTACCTAATTTAATCTAGTGGGAACAGTCCTTGCCTCCTTTTTTTTTGGTTTGAAGTCCTTGCCTTCTTGGTGCTTACGTTTTCGATGTGGGTTCTCAATATAGAAATCTAGTATGAAGTCTTTGGCTGTCTTGGTGGTTTTCCCTTTCTGACAGTGACCCATGAGTGAACTGTTGCACATTTTTGCTCCACATCAAACAAAAAACAAAAAGAAAAGGCACTTCAACTGATGTAAACCTTTGCAATTAAGATCGTCTGTAGGCTGGCCTGTAGGCTGTGGCCTACAGACGACAAGTGGCATTTTGTTTTAATAGGGTTAAACTCCATCAAATCCTTCATTTTTTCATAAAAAAAACTTCTTCCATTTTTTTTTCAACCGGGAAACAGCTCCTCAAAGGGAAGGAGGGTTACCGTTTTACCACCGGAGTGTTATTGCCGGCGCAGGAAAAGGGATGAGTGGTTTTTAGAAGTGGCAATTCGTGTTGGCGGGTAGGGTTTGTGTCGAGATAAGGGTATATTACTATATAGCTCAACCATAATCCAACCCATTTATTAATCGTGTCAAAGTGAGTTGACCCATTTTGACCCAAAACTAGCTAATCATCAACCCTAACCCGCATTTTGTATTGGGTTTGTGTCGGGTTCACAGGTTATGTGGTAATTTATGTTGGCGGGTTAGATTCGTGTCATCTCAAATTAAGGGTATACGACTATATGATTCAACCCGAACCCGACCCATTTATTAATCGTGGTAAAACAGATCAATACACTTTTGACCCAAAACCTGTTTACAGTCAACCCGAACTCATTTATTTTGTGTTGGGTTTGTGTCGGGTTCACGGGTCATGTTAAACATTGCTACCCTAGCGTTTTCCTGTTTTAAAAAAAGGAAGAAGGGTGATTTTGCCAAAAAAAAGAAAAGGGGATTTGGAAGGGTTTAACTCAACTTAGATAAGTCACATGTCATCTATAGGCCACAGCCTACGGGGCTGGATTGAAACCTTTGATACACATGATCTAGCATGGGAAGTTGCACCACTAATTGTCTGAAGTTGACTAAAACTAGTGAAGGACATCCACCTTAGGATTGGTGGCTCTAGAAGATGAATTATCAACTGTGGTAGAAATGGTTGGTACTCTTGATAAGCAAGTTTGCCCATAGTTGCAAACCAAAGGCATGACCCGTTGGCTGAACCAGTAAAAAAGGAACTGGCCTTCTAATAGGTTGGATTAGCTTTGGGACTAAACAAGATGATCCCATCAGTTTTTTGTTGGATCCAGTCAACCCAGGCAGCTGAACTAGATGGCAAGGGAAGATTGGAGCAAGTGTACCTCAAAAAATTGTTTAGTAAATTCATGACCTCACCACGCCAGTCTCTTTTCTGGCCAAACCGAAAAAACAGGCCAGCAGACTTGGCCTGACCCTTTTCTGGTCAACAACTGATCCAATTCTGATGGGTATGACTCTTTAAATCTGTGACTACTGATTATAATTTTGGCTTTTCTTTCTAAATTAAGATTTAGAATTGTTTAAATACGTGTTCATGCCTCCAACAAATTTCATCTCCTACATATTTTACATCCTTGATCTTTAAACATCAGATCAGAACCATTTCACGACAATTGAGCCGTGCACCAAAACTCGATATTTTTGAGACCAGGTTCTATCCAACTTAGCCCCAACAATTTCAGAATCTTGGAGTACAAAGAGGTCTCTCTTTTACCATTGAAAAATAAGTAGAAACTAGAGGTCTTTCTAAAATTCTGTTCTAGGACTGAGAGGACCTCCCCCAATTTTCTAATTTGTACTTGCTACAGCATAAAAAATGTGTAATCAAACCTTCACTCTTGAAAGGTGTAAAAATGGTTTAGAAGTACATTTGGTTTTAATCTGAACTATATTCAATAAGACAAATGTTTGTGAGGGTGACACTCCCATGTTGTGTTAATGGATGGTAATGCTCTTTCTTGGAGTCTATTGCGAATACAACATGGTCCTCATTAGTCTCCAAAAGATTATAAAACATCACTGCAGTTATGGTGAGAAGATTGATAATGACTAAGTAGGTCTAAGATTCTGCAGCACAAATCCATGACATAAAACATACCCATATACAATGATTCAGAATGTCAAAATAAAGAACTCTAAAGAATTTACACAGCAACTTTAATCATCTAGTCGGTTTGACATTTTGACTTGGGAGATTTCTGGTGGGACCAGACAACCGTCCAAGCCGTTCCAGACTTCCATGTGATAACAACTTCCATTGGCAGCAGTCTTGGTAAATCAACTCTGACGAGGTGCTTAGACTGTATTTTTTTTTTTTTTTTTGCCGGGGGGGGGGGGGGGGAGGGGGGGGAGGTGTTTTTAAAAACA
>JAOXJP010235296.1:0-24038 GCA_025762735.1 Platanus orientalis | reverse complement strand
TCCATACACAGTGGAATTGCATATCATAAATCATAACCATCTACATTGTGTTAAATTAACCTATAAATAAAATCTCATAATTCACAAACCATAATCCTAAAATAATCCAAAATCATAATCCTAACATTCCCAATTAAATAAACTAATAGTCTAAGATAATCTTGATCACAAATTTAGTTTATACTTAACAAATTGTGCTTAAGGCCTTGAACATAAAACACATAATTAAGCTTGGAAAGTCCAGGTAGATCAATTGTTCTTTTCCCAGCTATCATACCGAAGTTTCCATCACCAAAAGTGACACAATCATCTTGAGTTTTCTAAAGTTGACTGAAAAGTGATTTGTCTCTGGTCATGTGTCTTGAGCAGCCACTATCAAGATACCATCTTGAAGTGCTCTCTGTTCTAAGTGTATTGTGAGTATCCACAAGGAACTTGAGTTCATCCTTCTTGACCCAAGTTTTCTTAACCCAAACTTGTTTGGTTTGGCCTCTTCAACCCTTTGAGAGAAATCTCTCTTTCTCATTTTTCTCTCTTTTTAAAATCTTCTAGATTCTTGAACTTTTAGATCTTTCAAGTCTCTATTCCTCTTTAAGCATTCAAACTTTATATGCCCTTTCTATCCATAATAATAACAAGAAATACAAGACAAATATGAAGTAGAAGCATAACCAAGTACTTGTTTAGCAAAAGTTTTATTATTATTTTGGTCATTACGTAGCATGACAGATTTTCCTTTATCATTATGGCTAAGTCCTCTAGGGGCACTAGAGATGACCTTGGCTTTATTGTTATTTCTCATAAAGCCATTCTTCACACCTTGAGCATAGGTGGTCTTTTGATGACTATAACCTAAACCAATTTTGTCACTTTTTCCTTTTCCCTTGGCCAACATTCTTTCAAATTTTCCATTGCCTTGGGAGAGAAGACTCAAGTCTCTTCTCATTTTGTTGAAATTATCTAGTTTGGTCTTCTACTTCAAGAGACCTTTTAATCAATCTTGCATTGACTTCAACAAATTCCTTTTTCTCTTCTCTTTCTTTTGATAAAACAAAATCTTTTTCATTCAAATTCAATTCAAGCAAAACAATTTTATCAATCAAATCTTATTTTCATTTAAGAATTTAAGAGAAGTATTTTCATTATCTCCTATAGTTTTAGATGACATTTAGGAGATAGTTTTCTCAAGGAATTAATTTTCTTAACTAGTTCTAAATTTTGCCTCTTTAATTTTTTATTGAGTTTAACTAGATCCATGCTTTCTCGATAGAGTTCCTCAATAATCTCTTGAAGATCTTCTTCTTCTTCTTCTTCTTCTTCTTCTTCTTCTTCTTTACTTTGGGAGTCCTCATCACTCCTCTAAATGAAGGCAACAAAGGCTTTAATGCCTTATGAAGACTCATCTTTACTAAATTGTTGCTCATTGTTGGATTCATCCGAATCATCATCCCATGTGGCAGACTTAACAAATGGTATCAAAGTCAGGCTCCTCGTCAAGAAGGGAATGGGCTATTCCAGGCTTAGAAGAAAGCAAGGTTCCTCGTCAAAAGGAAAGAAGTAGTTTCAGATTCGCGGTTGGTAGTTTCGGTAAGAAGCCAAGGTTTGTAATTTTGGAGGAGTTATTGATTCAAGTGGGAGCAATTAGAGCAATAGGAGAAGAATCCACAAGGTTTTCTATTGAGAAGTTCGATGGCAGGAATTTTGCATATTGAAAAACGCATATAGAGGATGTACTCTATCAGAAAAATCTCTATCAGTTGCTTGGAGGAAAAGTGAAGAAGCCTGCGACGATGTCAGAATCAGATTGGGAGGTGTTTGATAGAAGAGCCCAAGGTAAGATTCTTCTCTCTCTCTATCGTCGTCGATTGCTTTTAATATTTCCAAGGAGAAAACCATGGAAGACCTCATGACTACTTTGTCTTGGATGTATGAAAAACCATCGGCATTCAACAAGGTGTTTCTAATAAAAAGGTTGTTCAACATGAAAATGGGTGAAGGCGGAGGTGTGGTTGAACATATAAACGAGTTTAACACGGTTAGTAGCCAGTTATCATCAGTAGGCATCAACTTTGAGGATGAAATTAGGGCCTTGGTGTTGTTGTCTTCTTTACCATAAAGTTGGGATGGTTTTGTGATAGCCTTAAGTAATTCCTCAGGTTCAAGTACGCTCAAATTTGAGGATGTGGTGAGTGTGTTACTCGGTGAGAAGATTCAGAGGAAGTCCTCGAGGGAATCATCTATGAGTGGGAGTGCCTTGAACATGGAAAGAATAGGAAGTTCATCGGTGAAAGGATTTAGAGGTGCTAAATCCAAGTCTAGAGGAAAAGGCATGGTGCAATGTTATTTTTGCAAGGAGTTTGGCCACATAAAGAGGGATTGTCTAGAACGTGTTAACAGGATCAAGGGTGATAGTCCTGGTGGTGGTGTTGCGGTGCAAAAGGAAGAAGAATTGAAATTTCCTAGAAAAAATTATGACAATTTTTCCACCAGGTGTCTATGCCATCTAGGATTGTCTGAATCAATAGATTTTGAGGCAACTTTAAAAAATACACTAATAACAATGTAGGACAAGCTAATGAGAAAATTTTATGTCCTTAGAAACGTCTTGAATTCTAGTTTCCAACCCAAAAAGGACGAGTGAATCTGAGTTTGGTAGATAAAGTTATGGCTGTTTTCCTACCGAGTGTCTATGCTGAAAAAATTTTGAACGGGCTAATGTCATAAAAGCGAAAATTCTATACAACTGCAATTTTTGTAGGATTTTAAGGACTTTTTCACTAGAGACTTACCTAAACACGAAATTGGGATTTATGGTTGCTATCTAGATTTATAAAAACATAGAAACTCATAAAAGAGGGGATCTTTCGAAGAAATTTTGCTAGAGTAGGGATTTTGAAAGAGAAAGGAAGAGGAAAAGCTAGGTTTTGCAAAGATTTTGGAATTTTTCTAAAGAACAAAACTAGGGACGAATTTTGCATCAACAAAGAAGTAGGGGACACTAAATTAATTTCATTTTTGAATGTCAGGTTATTAGAACTAATCCAAACTTGTTTGAAAAATATTACTCTAGTTTTTAAATCGTTTTAAGCAAAGATCAAAAGTTTTCAAAGGGGTATTTCAAGTTTTTTTAAGAACATAAAATACCAAGTTTATTTTGTAAAATTGTTAGGTTTTATATTATTTCAAAATCATCTTCTACATGTTAGGGATTGATTTACTATAAGTTTTAATCCATTTTAAGTTCTAAAATCATAGATTTTAAAAAGAGATTTTTTCGTTTTAACGAACACAAGTACTTCTAGTTTTGATATTTTGATCTATAGGATCATAGAGACCATTCTCTTATTTTTTAAGAACTATATATGTTATATGATTGATTGATGATATGAAAGCATTATATTCTTCATGATTATAGGACAAATCTGATTGTTCCATAGTTCTGTGCTTTGGAGGATCCAACATCTATGGTTTGAAGTGTTATGAATTTGCTTATGTTTTGCTATTGATTGTTATATGTCTTGTTCTGCTACTACTATTATTCTTTGTTATGACCAACCATTCATCATCAAAGGGGAAACATTGATGATGCTCAACATACCTAGCTTATGGTGTGAATGGCCCTTTTATCGAGGATTATAAATGGTTATCTTCTATCTCTTCTCACCAGAGACAAAATTGGTGAATCATGTAACTCTTTTCATCAGAGATAAAATTGGTGAATTATGTGGCTCATTTCATCGGAAATAAAATTGGTAAATCATGTAGCTCTTTTCACCGGAGATAAAATTGGTGAATCATGTGACTCTTTTCACTAGAGAGATAAAATTAGTGAATCATGTGACTCTTCTCACTAGAATTAAAATTAGTGAATCATGTGGCTCTTAACACCGAAGATTAATGGTGTAATTGTTATCGGTATTGGGTTATGGAATTGTTATATGTAATAACTTAT
The DNA here is from genome assembly GCA_025762735.1 of Platanus orientalis. Taxonomy (NCBI): domain Eukaryota; kingdom Viridiplantae; phylum Streptophyta; class Magnoliopsida; order Proteales; family Platanaceae; genus Platanus; species Platanus orientalis. Next base: position 20,086 of record JAOXJP010235296.1, on the reverse strand, counting down.
GAGATTGTTATCTGTATTGGCTTATGTATCTGTCTTACATTTTTTGTTCAGTTCAGTTAAATTATATGTGTCAGTTTATTCTGTTTAGATTGTTTATGTCTTTTAATGTTTTCAACTCAATATTTGTTTATGTCTTTTAATGTTTTCAGCTCAGTATATGTTTTTGTAATATTTAATTGTTCAGTTTCGTATATTGATAAAAAGGTATGCAACTATCTGTATCATTTTAATTCATGTAGAAGTCTTGATCCATTATTCCTTAGTTTATTGTTATCCACTGAATTTGTCAAGCTCACCCCAAATTTGGCCCCACAAATGATGCGAAGATAGTTGCATAGTGGTATTGGCAGACAGGATTAGAGAGTCAGAAGATTGGATTTATACTATGAGACATTGAGACTTTTTATTTAAGTTCAGGCTTAGGTCCATTGGCGCCAAAACAACCAGCATGGGGCTCAAAAAAATTAGAATTCGATTTTGAAATCCAGGTTTTGCAAGCCCTAGAATTCTCGTGGCCTTTAGATCCAACAGGCTTCCTAAACGAAGAAGAATCCAACAGTTCAGATCTATGAAGAATGCCCTAACCCATCACACCACTAATCAGGTTCCCTTCGCCAGATGAACACGCCACCGCCTTCGAGACGCCGGCAATTGAAGCAAAGCTTAAACCAGCCTCTACTTCCACCACACCTCCCCATTGATATGCCATTCAAACATACGAGGAATATCCGATAACAATCTAGCCCCCACCTTCAATCTAGCCATCCAAATGATATCTTGATTAACTGACTAAGGATCAATTTCCAAAAGACCCCCACATCGGCGGCTAATCTCAAAGAAAGCTTCCTCTGATCACTTTGAGATTGGAAACCCCAAACCTTAATCCACCATTCACTAACCACCGAAGTCGAATCAATTCTGGAGGTGTTCGAAGACCACATGTGAAACACCATCACACCATTACCTACATGTAAGTGGCCCTCCTTAGCAATCCAATTCGACTCCTGTTCCGAACAAGTCACAAATAAAGCATAATTAGCTGGAAGGCCAATAGAAAACATGATGAAATCCTCACCTCCTTCCTTACAAAAATGACAAGAAACAATAGAGCCCACACTTTTCCAAGACATCATCATGCCCACACATTGCAGACCAATATATGACTCTAATGGCCAAAAACCGACAACCGAGGCTCTGGTGGTTATACCTAATAAGGTTGGGAGGCACCCTCCCCACCCACAGTTGCTTCCATGCAAGGCGGATTTTGGGATTCCAACGAACTTACCATTTGGAGAAGAATCTCCTGCAACCCAGTCCATCCCACACAATTCTCACTAGTCGGCACAGTGATAAAATGATCACGCTCCTTCAGTCTCCATTCGCATAAGCGCATAAGCAACCCTAAGCATTCGACTGGCGAGCTAGAAAAAGAGAGCCCCCTTAAATCTAACTGTCTCCTTAACTTCCACTGACAGTTCGCCGTCTCAAGCACCTAAGTAGAAGCTCGCCACCCCTGCCGCCGTCGACTTCGGAAAAGAGACTCCTCTTGGGTGACCTCTACCACGTTCAATGACGGTGAAAAAATACTCATCCAGCTGCACTTTGAAACGCTTCAGCTCCACCTTCAAGAAACACTTTTTCATTCTTCAGCTCTTTAAACCTTATGAACATGGTATTTAGACCTTATCTAGATCAGTTTATCATTGTATTCATTGGTAATATTCTGGTTTATTCAAAGAGTTCAAAGGAACATGAAGAACACTTGAAGATTACACTACAAACTTTATGATAAATTCAACAAGTGTGAGTTTTGGTTAGACAATGTGGTTTTCTTGAGACATGTATTTCAAATGATGAATTTATATAGATTCCAAGAAGATTGAGGAGAAGATGGCTTGAATTGATTACAGATTATGACTTCATTATCCTTTATCATCCAAGGAGTACCAATCTATAATTTTTCTCTTCATAATCACCCAGATTCCTAGCCTTTTGAAGTCCTAACAAAAAGAAAAAAGTCAATACTTAAAAAAGCATGACCAGCCAGGTTCGAGTGCTCAAGAAAAACTATTCTCTGGTGGTTTTCTCTGAGCAAGTTCAAGTGCTTAGAGTGGTCCTTCGAGCGCTCGAACCTTGCCAGTCATGCTTTTTTAAGTACTGACTTTTTTCATTTTGTTAGGACTTTAGCATTGGTTCAAGGTTAGTCCAAGGTCACAAATTGATCCTTGAAGTCTTCCTAAGTCCTACCATGGTCCAATTGAGGCGCTTGAGCACTACATAAACTTAGATAAGTCCAACATACCCATTTTCCTATTCAGCATAGAGTGCATGATCTCTTGGCCTCTTGAAGTTCTTCACTAGTCATGTATTGGCTTGAGTATCTTGTGGAACTTCAACTCTTCTTCGGTGTTACCTTGAGTTGCATGAGCTTGGTCCTCTGTTCTTCGCTCATTACAAACTCATGGACTTCCAATTACATACAACCATAGCCTAATACAACTCATCTAACATTGGCATAGAATTGACAATACACATGGACAACACAAGTTTTTCACCAAAAATCTAAGAATCTCTTTCAAAACCTAGCATTCTCTCTTTCTTTTCTTCCTTCGTTCATTCTTTGGGTTATAATGTCGAGTTATGTTATTAATATAAACCCTACACTAGCCCTAAACCAATTTGTCAACTTCCACGTCGAAAACCACAAATCTTCAAAACTTTCAAAAATAGTTCGTGCCATCTTGATCAATTGGAACGAATCTCGATAGATCGATCAGGCTCACCTAGAATTTCTAGATTTTTCCCTTTTTACACATCAGACTAAAACACTCATAACTTTCTCTAGGAATTCCGATTCACTCATCGTTTATAGCATTGAAAACTAGACTTCCAAATCTATCTAATGCTGTAAATTTTTCTCACTAATTCATTCTAAGTTTGCACAGGTTTGTCTCTAAAGTTAATCAAGTTTATAAGTCATTGAATAGGCATATAATTTCCTACCAAGTGTGTGTAAACATGAATGGGGTGTTACATCAACCTTAAGAGTTCTTCTACCTTGATTTTATTTAGATCTTTGCTCTATTCAATTGTAGTGACTTTGGGATAAAATCATCCAGGAAGAAACCCAAGTATCTTTCTTACAACTTTAGAGTCCTCGTCCTTTTTTTCAAGTGTCCACATGGAATTTATTGTGTCTTAGAGCTTAATATAAAAGTCGATGAATTGTTTATCTTCTTCCATTCCAAGAATCTTAAACCTAGAAGTCAGCTTTTTTTACTTCGTCACTAGTCATGGTAATGGGACAATTGTGATCCATTTCTCCCTACATAGAGTAACTAAAGTCCATGTTTGGAATCCATGCTTGTAAGTTCCAACTCCTGAGACACGCGTCATCCATATGACACTATCCAAACCTTTCAGCTTCTTGCTTGAGGTACATGTCACCCTCACGATGACTAGTTTTAAAAATAGTTAGATCCTCGTGTCTCCCTTGCATTGGCCGTATTTGAAAATTGGGTAAGAAGGTTCATTCCTTGATTGACTCTTTTTTTCCTCAAGCTAGGAATTTCATGCCGCAGCACAAAATAAATAAGAGAAATTAATTGAAAGATGTTATCCAAATAAATATTTTATTGGAATACCGAATTATTTATAGTATAATAAACTAACATATTATATGACTGATGGTGATTGTAGAGTGTACACCACTTGTGAATTATCTCTTCGTCATTTGTTAGGCGCCAAAGTTTAAAAGCATTCTCTATGTTTTTGTGTTGTTACCAGTGATCTGGAACCTATTGTTCAGAAGTTTTGCTGCTTTACCCCTATCCAAACACACACACACACGATGACCACTTGATTTGATTTGTGTGCATTTCTTCCTCTTCTTCTTCTCACGAAAAAAAAAAAAATTCCCAATCTCCACCACCTTCTTCTTGTTGGTCACACCAAGGCTAGTTAATGCAATGTAACCCAAGTAACTCAATTCTTTATTTAATTTTTGCATCCAAACAACATATTTCTATATCAACTAAATTTAATTTCTGTGGTTTTGAATTCTGCAGAAATGAATTCACTTAGTAAATCCAATTCAACAAATCCAAAAGCAGCCCTAGGGCTGGACTAAGATAAACTAATTATCTATACTATGAAGGAAATTTCGTATCCGCTCCTAGAGGAGGAATACTAAACTAATCTCTCCCAGAGGATTGAGACAGCAATTGTTTCAAGTTGGATAATGAAGTTTAAAAGCTTGTTGGTTTTGTTCTGTTGGATTGATTTGACAAGGTAGTTGGTCTCTTCCTCTATTTATAGATGTATATGGCATTTATGCCTCTGCCTACTCTGAATCTAGTGCCAGCAACTAATTTCTCGTAATTTGCATGTCGCTCATTTTCTGACACCTATCTCATTTCCTCATTTACTCCACTTTCTGTAATGACTCCAACTATTTCCTACCACATGTACCCTTTCAATTAACTGTCTCTGATCCTCCGACTCTTGGGTCCATTTATTCATTGTGCCATGTGTCCTAATCCTATCCATCCATTATTCAACAATGAATTTCAACGCCAACACACTAGAAGAGGACTACATTTCATTAACTAATAATAGCCAGTAAAGCTCCTATGGCATCCCTCAAACAAACGGAAAACAGCCGCATTGAGCTTGAGAAGAAATCTTGAAAAAACCCAATTGCATCTTTCAAAACAATGAAAAAAAGGTACATTAGGGTTCAAGTTTTGGGAGTCACAGTTGTTAAAAGACAGTTCAATGACAAGTGTTATGTGAGGACAAATTCCATCAACAGATCTGTTGGGTTAATGTCTTGTATTCAACTTGAGATGTAACCCAGATGACGATCCAAAGAAAACCCGAACATGACCCGTTTAACCCATATTTTGTATCCGATAGGTCCGGACCTGACCCGTGGAGATTAGAGTTTATATTTGGGGTTTTCTCGATTTCCAAGTAGCCACACTATTCATTGTAATCTCTGTTTTCAATCATAGTGAAAGCTCCCTCGCCGTTTTCACCCTTGGATGTAGGCTTCAAGCTGAACCACGTAAATCGTCTTTTCTTTGTGTGTGATTTCTGTTTTCGTTGTTTTCTTATTTCTATTATTTCTGCGCACAACTCCAAATCTTGGTTTTCCGCACAACAAGATCTCATGGTGTTATAACCACTACTTGTTATATTCCATGTGATTCTTTACAGCAGATATGTGCTCCATATTCTATGTGATTATCATACACAATATGACTAATGAATAACTCAAAGACAATAAGAATGCCCAATAGAACGTCCCATAGGCATATATATCTCCAACAACATCCATTATCTTGATTTTCTATATTAAGAGAAAGAAAAATATATATATGAAAATTTAATTTTGGTTCAGACAAGCATGTAGTATAAAGATCAAGTGACTGCGTAAATGCATACTTTGGTACTTATATAGAGAACAAAAATATCAGATTTGACCAAAGAAAAAAAAAATCAGACGAGCATATAGTATAAAGATCATGTGACTGCATAAATGGATATTTTTGAACTTATATAGAGAACATATGTACCAGATTTGACAAAAAAAAAATCTATTTATAAGAGTTTCATGTGTATCAAGGAGACAGAAGCATTGAAACACAACCATTCTTAATTAAAAGCAGTGTCTTATTGAATGGAATAAATATGAATTAGACCCCTCACAGTGAAGTCATATTTGCCAGTTTTGATAACGGCGGGAAAGATCCATTCGAATTGCTTCGTAAGTCACTAACCCACCTATACCATGAGAAAGAAAGAAAAAAAAAAAAAAAGAAGCAGCTCTGAAACCATCAGCAACAATGTACCAAACTAGTTTGCATCCTTTATGAAGCATGAAAAACTCTGAATGGGTTGTACTTACAGTTTGAGAAGACCTGTCAAATTAAAAATTTCATCTGGTAAAGGCCCATCAAAATTATTTCCAATAAGTACCCTAATAACCAATGTGCAATAGAGACAAATTAGATAAGCCTCAATTTCTGAACCTTTCTATGAAACGTACAAAATGTCATAAAAAGGGAAACTATTCAACCCAGGAAAATGTTTAGACTTCATAGGTGGACATGGTCCTCAGTGCAGCTACCATTGTATGGTTCCATGATAGTGTGCTGTGAATCCTTATGACAATTCAACAAGGTGCACCAGGAAAACTTAGTTCATAGATTAATGTCAACACAAGACAGTGTAAGAATAATAAATTACTAAAGTCAATATATTTTCAAAAGAATTATGGGTTAAATTACTTTAGTCAATATATTTCCAAATAGTAATTTTATGGAAGCAAAATGTAAGAATAATAACTCATGGGCGTGGAAAAGCATTATTCAAGGAAGAGAATTGATGAAAAAGAGATTTGGGTGGGGAATAAGAGATTGGAGAGATTAAAAATTTAGGAGGATTCTTTGGTAACCAATGGTTTAAAGATGCAAACAAATAAACCACAAGATAGTGTAATAGGAAAAGTAGTTGATGTGATAACATAAAATAAAGAATGGGACATAAGAAAATTAGAAAGAGAAGTAACAATAAATGAAGTTTAAGAAATTAAGAAAATTTAACTAAGTAGTAATAATCTTAGAGATAGAATAATATGGAACTATGGAGAAAAAAAGGGGGGACATATAATGCAAAATCTGGATATAACATAGTAACAACCCAACAAATAAAGAAAGGAATCAAAGAAACAATATATAGAAATAACAATAATAATGAAAACACTAATAACAATATAGAATCAAGTCGTCATGAGAATAATAGAGGCAGTGAAAGAAATACTAATAATGCAAGGGATAATACGGATAATCATAATGATAGAAATGCAATACATAATAATGCTACTAAATTCTCATGGAATATTTGGAATCCAAGTATACCTGAGAAGGTTAAACATTTCTTATGGAAGGCATGTCATGAAGCATTGCCTATGAAAATGAACTTAGTATAAGGAGGAATCAATATGGATCTAATATGCCATCTCTGTAAAATGAAAAATGAATCAACATTGCATGGCCTGATAACATGCCTTGTATTTGAAAAGGGTGTGGTTTGGTTCGTCATTAACTTATAGACCTTGCATTGAAGTTTGTATAGACCTTGGCATGAAGCTGGAAGTAGCTCCTAGCATGGCTCCTATGAGGTGGACGGTATTTCACCTAGCATTGCTGATGATAAAGAGCTTTCTCCCAGTGTTATTCCCTATATAAAGTCGAACAGGGAGATTGTCTTGAACTGTGCACGTGTTTCTTGTTGCCTTGGCCATTGGCATGGAAGAGGATTAGTTGACACGATGTGATAAATTAAGAAACTATCTTGTTTGGTCAATTCCGTAATCTAATCCTCCCTGTCTTTGATGTACTAATGCATGTACCAAATAAGGGCCATCTAATCTTCCTTTTCATCATGGTTAGAATCTAGATACTTTCTAAGGTCCTTCAGGAATGACTCTCTCTCTTATGTGTCACGTTGTGGTAAGTTCACGGTTTCTGGGTCCCTTGCCCTATGTTGTTGATGTTGCATTCACATTGACTGCATCATTGGTGTATTGTGGATCCTGCAGCAAAGTGAAATTCTTCCTCTTCAAAGAGGGGATTTCCATTAACATCCAGATTAGATGGCTCTGGCATATGAGGATCTGGATCTCCAAAGGTGGGTGATTCCCTTGGTGATGGAGACTCCAAAGCTCTGGTGATCCCTTCTGACATTGCCTTGTCACTTTCCTTGGCTTGTCCTCTAGTCCTCATTCTAGCTCCATCAATCATAAGAGGGTGGTTGCCGGATGGTTGTAGGGTCCTTAAAGATCCGCTATCTTCCCTTGTTGCATATTTAGCACATGTAGTCATTGCTACGACACGGGTTGGCTCCTTAGAAGTAAGGAATCTCCCCTTCCCCAAGTAAGGTGTGTAATGTGTTTGATCTTCAGAATGTGGGAGCAAGGAAGGATCCTATCGTTGTGGATGAACTCAAGAGGGCTTAGTCACTTTGTTTTTTCCCCCAATGTGCAGTTGAGCATGTGTGGGTTTTCTCCTTTTTTTTCCCTTCTAGTCTGAGTGGCATTCCTCTTTCTTCTCCTTTCTGACCTTGACATGGTCTTCTCTAAACTTGTGATTGAAGCATGATTCGCGACTGAAAGCATTTGGCTACTAAGGTGTGATTCATGACTGCGATGGCTTTTCTGTTCAATCTTGTTCTAAGTTTAATTCCTCCCAATAGTGTCTATTGTGAGTAGGTCTTCCAAATTAATATTTTTTATTAGAGCATTAGTTCTTCTCCCAAAAGATTATCTCACACAATCCATTGTGGCTCAGGTTGAATGGGTTCTTGATGAGCTCCCTTTCTGCCTCAGTTTGATGTTGTTTGGAAAGTGCTCCCAAAGCCTTGGTGTATATTCCCACTTCTTTCTCTTCGGTGAATTTCTTTTCAGCAGTGGTTTGATATTGCCTTTTTTGTTTAGTAACTTTGGCCTTTTTCTATTATACATTTGAATAGGTTCTGTTAGGCCTTTTGTGCATTTTTTTTTTATTTTAATGGAGGCCTTTTGTACATTTTGAATAGGTTCTGTTAGGCCCTTTATTGCCCTTGGTTCTTGTGGGTCCCATAGGCTACTAATCCTTTTTAACAATCAGTTTTCATGACTTAGGAATCATAGGCGCAAATGTAAAAGATGTTATTTGCAACTAGCCTGGTTTAGTCGCCATTGTTGTGTCTTGGGCATTTGGAGCCGATTTTAGTGTCCTCCTTTTCTTGGCATTAGGACCAGGTTTCAAAAACAATTTTCTGCCTAAGTGAGCCTCCTGTGCATTTTTTCAGTAGGAAGTTGGGCAGCATCTACCTTAGAATTGGCATAATCCAAAGGGTAAAAGTGGGTTTGGTCCTCCTACAAGCATTCGACCCATTAGCAGTAGTTGCACTGACACTAGAAGGGGCTGCCAATGTTGTGGATAAGGCTAAGGAAGATTGAGTTGTTCTTCTTATAAGGGGACCTGTAGTGGGCAAAAATCACCCACCATTCACAAGCCATCAGGTGGCAACTCCAAGCCAGGTCAGCCCACCACTTAATTCATCTCAAACCGGAACAAACAACAAATGGCTCGAACCCCATGCAGGGTCAAACCAATTCCAAAGACTTTCAAATACGTCAAACTCATGCAGACACATAACTTAACATGTCAAGATACGTGATCCATCATGCAACAACTCAACAGACTTATCCATTAAGTCAAAGATTGTGATCTGGTCAGACACACTCAAGAAGCTCGTCTAGAAGCTCAATCTAAACAACTTGATATGATCAGGTCAAACAAGGGGTTCACAGGATAAGATCCTAACTCCCCACGATTCACTCAAACAAACGAATCTATAATCCCACGAAGCAAGGGTTGGACACTCGTCGAAGTCTATAAAAGAAGCAAGATGTTCATCCTCAAGGTAAGCTCTCAAAAAACCTAAAACTCTTATCTCTGACAAACCCTGCTAAGTTGGCCATCGGAGTCTTTGGCAAGTACCACCTCTACGTCAGATCTTATAGGAAGACTCTTGTAGATCACTACAGGATCAATCAAGAGAAAGGAGCCACGAGTTTAATTTATTTTTGATTGTGTTGGAATTTACCCCTCACAGTTTGGCATCGTCTGTGAGAACATTTGTACTAGGAAAACAATCTTCTTTACCATGGCTTCAAAGAGAAAAACTACTCGTGGAAGCACCAATGCTACCCTTTCCAAGGCAACATCAGGAAACAAACATTCTCCCTTAAGTAATAGCGATCATGGCACAAATAAAGGAACTACAACAACAGTTCAAAGACCAAAGAGAGGTATATTTACAAGAAGTGGGAAGACTGACTCAGGAAAACATCATCCTGAGAGCACATCTTCCACCATTAGGAGAACATGAAGACCCTAACCAACACCAACAACCCTCTCATTATCATACCACTAAGCAAGAGAAGGAACATCTCCATGAAGTGGAGGAATCCTCTCATCCTATTAAGGGTTCCTTCAACCACAAAAAGGTATCAAAAGAAGATGTTAAGTCCTTGGTGGAAAAGCATTTAGAGGAACTCAACATAGGCTCCGATGCCCCTCAAAATCAGACTATCCAACAGACAGCTTAGAACGTGATTAAAAACCTCGACAAGTCTCCATTTGCTTTACACATCATGAACCAAATGACTCCCAGGCATTTTTCTATGCCTAAGTTCATCAACAATGACGGATCCACAGATCTAGTGGCACATCTACATCATTATCAACAAATGATGACTCTAGAGCAACACAACAACACATTAATATGCAAAGTGTTCATTTCTAGCCTACAAGGCGTGGCCTTAGGGTGGTTTCACAAACAACCCCCTTTAAGCATCAACAACTATCACTAGTTGTATACCTCCTTTGTCAAGAACTTCGTTCATGGGCATCTACAAAAGAAGGATGTCGATGCTCTATTCAATATGAAGAAGAGAAACAAGGAGCATTTAATAACTTACACACAAAGGTTCTAGGCTGAGATGCTTCACATTGTAGGTTACGACAAGAAGACAACCATCGTAGCCTATAAAAAAGGCTTACCCCATTCTGGTAAGCTACAATAGTCTCTCACAAAGACACCCGTAGAAGATATGCCCAGCCTTCTAGCTTGAGCTAAGAAGTATGCCAAACTGGAAGATGAAGCCCCTGCATCAAGGACAGTCGTGATTGAAGCACCACAAAATCTCTGAACTAAGCTCAGTCCTACAAAGGATCGGCATCAGGTAGCCCAAGTGTGGACATTGGCATTCGGGATGCGGGGGGTCTGGAGGCCCCCTTCCCGCCCATGGATTTTGGGCCCACGTTTTCGGTGCATGATGTCGGCGCACGAGAGGTTGCTAACCCTTTAACAAAAGGGTTAGGCTTTATTTGGAGTCTCCACCAACTCGGAGTTAATCGATGGAGTTGGACATTGGTTCTCCTCTTCGGGTGAAGAGGAGAAGTCTAGACCCGAAGGTCTAAGGGTTTAACTCTTAGTATTGGTCTGGGTTCTTGAGATTTAAGGTAAGTCGTTTGGTTGTACTTGGGGAAGGTGTTAGGCACCCCAAATACCCGCCTTTTTAGGGCAGCTTCTTCTATTCATATGAGTTTTAATCCTATGTTCATTTTCATGCTTTGTTAAATGTGAATTAAGATGTCTACACCTTGTTCAATTTGAGTTAGGGGTTAGCTGAGTTTATCTCAGGCCTAACGCTTGTTTTTGCTCTCAACGCCTATTTTTTAACGCTTGAATTTAATTTAGGGTATAAATAGGCATTGGCTTATGAATAGTCCAAGATCTGTCTTTAAATTTGTCATATTCTAGATACAAGAGACCCCTCATGGGTTGGGTCTTTAGAGGGATGGTAAACCCCTCTAAATGGCTTACTGTTTTGACTTCTCAAGGTTAGATATTAACCCTAAAAGAAAGGGGAGAAAAGACGAGAAAATGAACTTCTCTGGTTTATAGGTCTAACGCCTGTTTTTCACCTCAACGCCTGTTTTTACAATGCTTGAATTTAATTTAGGGTGGAAAACAAGCATTGAGAAATCTAGTCAGATTGTCACCTTTGTGCAATCTTTTGGGGCGGTTTGATGGGTCCCAGCACTGTGGGATCCATAGTTTGAGGAAGGGAATATCTTCTAGGGTTACACTATATAACCCTACAGGTCCTAAGTATAGGCCACGTGGAGATATGATCTCCCAAAATAGGCCATGCAATCATCTGTCTCAGGCCTTACGCTTACTCAACGATTGAATTTTAATTCAGGAAACAAACAGGCATTGGGTACTGAAACAACAGCCAACTTGGGACTTTTGGGCTACCATAGTGAGGTCTAGAAGGGTGGGGTCTCTCCTGAGTCTTGACACTAGTCCTAGGGCTGATCTCCACATGAACAATTTTTGAAAAAGGTAATTTTTTAAGGCCCAGGCTTAACGTCTAAAAATCATCCCAACACCTAAATTTCCATCTAATGCCTATTTTTTAATAAATAGGCGTTGGAATAGAAATGAGGGCCCACAGAGGTGCTCATGCACAGAGGTGACTCTCAGAGGTTAAATATGCCTTAGGACAGGGTCAGAGGATAATCAAGGTTCCCTGAGGTGGGTCCCAAATCTCAACGCCTATTTTCTCTTCTGAAGCTTGTTTATTCAACGCTTGTTTTTTAATTCACTAAAAAACAGGCATTAGTTATATGGAAAAAATCCAACAGCTAGATTTCTCGATTATGGTGCCCTTAGGGTTTTGTAAAAATCATGAAATTAAGCATGCTAGTAGGGGAGATATGTATAAACAACATATAAAAAATTGAGCTTCAAATCATGCACATAAAATTCTAATTAAAATCAACAAATATTCACCAAAACTAGGTCTCAAAAGACCTAGTTTTTTAGGTCTGTTTGGGGGGGCATCTCAAGGCCTTCCACAGATCATAAATTCATGAAATTAAATACACAACATCATATATATGTCTATCCTAACATAGTCGAATATGGGCTCAATCAGCCTTCTACAAAAATCACAATAAATTTAACATGACCATTGGTAAAAAATAGAAGCAAGTAGAGGACAGTCTCTACTATGTAACCTGAATTAGAACATGATTCTATCATAAAATTAACAGCATAACAATATGATAATTGACATATATTGAACAAGGGGGGATGAATTGAACTAGTGTTTAGGCTTACCTTGCCTAAGGTTGATGCAAGTTTTGTTAATTCTCCTTTTTCTTCCTCTTTTCCTCTTAAAATTAGGGTTTTTGGTAGCCAACCCTAGGTATCACGAAATTGAGGCTATTTATGGCCCCCATTATGCTTCATGGATGGTTGGATTTAATCCTAAGGGTTGCTAGGTAGAGGGTGGAGATGAGTTTAGCAAAAGTGAGGTGGAGGGCTCACATTCAACATGAGATGCATGGGTGACATTTGTGCTAAGGGGTTAGACAAGTATCTAAGTGTATTGAATAAGTGGATGGTTAGGTTTAACTTGGGTTAGCCACATGGAGGGTGAGGATGAAAGATGGTTAGTTTACATGCATTGGTTAGGGTAGGTTTAGATGTCATTTGATACGTCTAGGTTAGTTGCAAAAATCAAGGGTAGAGCATCAAGGTACTATTTGGAGGGTCATGAGTGGGACCTTAGGGATTTGAAATTCAACTCTTAAATCTAAGGGTGAGGGGTAAGGGTGCACTAGAGAAGATGCTCATCCAAGGGTTAGTAATCTATCCTTAAGGTGTGAACACCTTAATTCCATTAATGAGTTAAATGCCTTAAGGCTTTAGCTCATTATTTTGTGATTTTCTATACCATTACTGTGCAACCCCTTTCCATGGCTCTCAGGCCTGGAATTGGTGAACTCAATGTCTGGTTTTGAAGTCTCGAATGATCCGATCGCAATGAGCCACTCAGAACCGAATTACGATAAGGGGAAGGGGTAAAATTGGGGTTTTTCGACCCTAAAAAGCTTACGGACACATTTTGGAAGGGCAAGGAGGTAAAATTGATCTTAAAAATTGTCTAGTGAAAGATAACCCTTGATTCAGGTGAACCATAGCCTTTGACCACGCTGAATTACTACACTCAAGTTGAAAACGGTGCTAAAAATACTTGTTTGGTCATGCAAGGGTCTTTTGACTGGAACTGCTCCTATATGAGCTGGGGATCTCAGCTTTGAGTTGTGCTTGAAGGATTTGAAGCTTGAGGGATGTTAGGACTACATAAATTGACAGACTGATCATAAGATTCCAGGGTAGTTGTTGGGGGAATTACGAAACCGAGTCATTCATCGAGATTGGGTTTTTGTAGTCGCCTAAAGGTTGGAAGAAATGAACAGTTCGACTTCCTCCAATGTACCATCTTGTGAAATGGTTTTTCGAAGATAAGGCAAAGACTAAACAAATGAGCCTGACCTTGCCCCATTCTGAGTTTGGGAGAATCTTTGAGAGAATTCCATGTGTCGAATACAAACAAAGCGGTTTGTTCTATTTGAATAGGAAGTGACGGTGTGGAGCATGGGTATCTCATAATCTAGTGAAAATTTGATACTTTGAAGGTATTGGAATTACGAGGATGTGGCCACTAACAGACTGAATTTCTGAGTTCGAGTGAGCTCTCGGGAGTCCGTCGATTACCCGAACCCCGATACGAAATTACTGCCCTTTTAGAGTAAATGAGGGAATTTACTCTGATAAGTTTCACGAAAGCTCGTGTCCCTTAAATAGTTTTTTGAAGGTTTCACAATTCCAGAGAGATGGACATTGATTGATCCTAATTCCGATAATCGGGGAACATGCTGGCTTCATATGAGTGAAACGGGATTAGGAACTGCCTTTTGACCTTTTAGGAAAGATTTAAGATTTCATCCAGATTTGAGATATCGAGGTCCTTTTCTTATACCTGAAGATTTGAAACTAAGATTAGAGGCAAGATGTGGTTATTGACCTTTCAGAATTTAGAGGTTAGATGAACCTCTAAAAGCTCTTCCAATGGTCATTTTCAAGTCAGGGTTGACCTAAGTTGAGAGATTGGCTATTGCCAATCTTGATGAGGGTCGACTCTATGATGAGTTTCTTGAAGTTGGGAGAAACAGGGGTGCGTAGGGTCTGAAATTGCATCATTCTGACAATGGGAGAGGTTCTAAGGATCCTTTGAGAGTCGAGGGGCGGATTCTTGGGAGTGAAAAGGGTAAAATAGTAATTTTTCATCCACGGGTCAAAAAATGTGAAAATGAGGGTTCTTTGTTTGTGATGCTTCCCGACAGGAAGGCTTATATAGACGAGAGAAATTCAATGATCTAAATGACAAATGGTGAATTATGGGCCTTTGGAGGCAAAAGGGTAAAATGGTAATTTTTTCACCTATGATGCTTTGCTGACGAAAGGCTTATAGAGGTTGGAAAAATTACAAACAACATGAGTGGGTTCTTGGATGTAGACCCTCAAAGTCTTGTTGATGCTTTTGTGAGAGATCAGAGTTTATCTTGGAATGGTGCATTTTGGGCTGTAACAAGGTGTTTTGACTAGTTCATTGCGACTGGAGTATTCGGAAAGACTTCTTAGGGGAATGCCTAACTCCTAGAGTCTGGGTTTGCTCTTCCTAAGCCAAGGGTGCCTAGAGTCTTGATTCCTAAATGTTGTTATGTTGTCTTTATGCTATCATATGACCCGATTCAAAATTTGGGTGCTGACACCAAGTAAAAAGAGAAAGATGGAGGACAAGTCTCCACAAGAATTCGCACCCCTTAACAAGTCATTCTGTAGTGCATCAATAATGAACCATATTTAAAGTGGCTTGAACCAATGAGGAGCGACCTGAACACCAGGGATCAATGTAATACCCTGTAATTCGTTAAAAGGGTAAACATGTAATTAAGCATGAGTAAGGATAAAATTGTCCATGAACATTTTTTAGGATACATTTGTGGTGTTTGAGATCCAATAGAAGGAACTAGAAATGAGGAAAACAAAGATAAGTCCTGAACTTGTCAAGTTCTAAAGTTGTCCCAAGTGCGTTATTGGGGTACCTTTATAGGAAAACCTGTTTCAATCCCTAGACAATTTGAGTATAAACCAAACATCATTGGAAAGCTTAGGAGTATACTATCTAATGCCTCAAACGGTGTGTAATTTGGAGTTTTCTAGAAAAAATTATGACCATTTTACCACGAGGTGTCTACGTTGAAAAATTCAGAGCACACCACCCCTGACCGGTTAGGAGATCTTCGATGGGTTAGGGGCATGACTAGTCAAGAGGATGGATCCAACCCCTCAGGTAGTTTCATGATCAGTCAGGACCTGACAGGTTTCCAACCCCCTGACTGGTCAGAACTAGAAACGCTGGAAAACAATAAATATGTATGAAAATAACATGGTTTTTTTTATTTGGACCCCACAAATATGGGATCTCGTTTGTGACGAAATATAATGACTCTATGACCTCATTAGGGGCCATTAGACAACTTAGAACATAGAAATGAATAGAGACAATTAGGAGATTTTGATAGAAATGAGAAATTCTTCTACAATTTGGTAAGTGCTACATATTCTTGAGAAATTTGGCTAGATTAGAAAATTTATTCTCTTGATCTTCTTTGATTCATTTGTTTGATGATAGATCTATACTAATATTATAGAAGAATGAGATTTAAGAGAGTGAAATGAAGAAGATTTGACAAGAGGCTAAGGAATTGAAGAGTTGGTAAATAATCTTGCTTACTATGGCTACTATGTGGAGTGATTTCCATCATTGAATCCTTTTGATCATATTAAATTAAATTTTACTCATGTAATCCCTATTGAAAATTTGTGTAAAATTGTGAATCCTTTAAGATCTACACTATTACTGATCAAACTGATAAACAATCTTATTTTACCCTTTGTTTGGAACAGTAGAAGTGATATTCAGTTGATCTTTTCTCTTAGATCAAATGGAAAACCATTTGAATTTCTTAACTTCTATAAATTTGTATTACACTCATTGATTCTATTAAACTATATGCTCCTTATGTGATCATATGAATCATGCAAACCATTGAATTTTATTACATGCTGTGTAATACCCTATAATGCACTAAAGGGGTAAAATTGTAATTAAGCATGTGTAAGGGTAAAATTATCTTTGAACATTTTTAGGAAGCTATTTGTAGTGTTTGGGATCCAATGGAATAAAATAGAAGTGAGAAAAACAAAAGATAGGTCCTGAACTTATCAAGTTCTAAAGTTAACCTAACTACGTTATTAGGGTAAATTTACAAGCAAATATATACAAATCCTAATACAATTAGAGTACAAACCATACATCATTGAAAAACTCTCAGAGTCTACTTTCTAACGTTTCAAACGATGCATAATTTGGAATGTTTTAGAGAAATTTATAATAGTTTTACTGTGAGGTGGCTGCACTGAAAAATTCAGAACATACCACCCCTGACTAGTCAAGAGATCCGTGACAAATTAGGGGCATGACTGGTTAGGAAGACAAGGCCAAGTCCTCAAGGAATTTGACGATAGGTCAAAGCCTTGACAGGTCATAGTCTCCTAACCGATCAAGACTGGAAACGCTAAAAAAAAATAAAATAAAAGCGTATGAAAATGATGTGGCTTTCTCTGATTTAAACCCCACAAAAATGGGATATGGTTTGTAACGAAATATAACCATATTGTGACCTCATTTGTGCTCAAAAGGCTATTTAGAACATAGAAAGAAAGTAGGAGAGAGAATTGGAAAAGAGGAGAACTTCCATTTTAAGAGTAAGGTAAGCTCCAAGTTTTTTGGATCTAAGTCTTTTGGCTTGGAATTTGACGATTTTGACATTAGATTCATTATCGAGGATGATTTCTCATAAGATTTATGTAAAATTTTTAGAGGAAGAAGGTTGAAGCAAGGAAAACATTAGAGAAAAGTTGGATTGTAAGTACTCTTGCAAACTAATATTATTTTATTTCTTCATTTCTGTAGATCCTTACAAATTAATGAAGAATCTCATTGTCAGTAATGTTTTGATTTAGAAACCATGAGTGCTTTGCTTTAATTTGGTGATCTCTTGATTAAAAGTGATTTCCATCTAAGTTGAGCATTCTATTGAACTATATGCTCCTTTTATGAATTCATGTTTATTCATTGAAATCTCATGTGACTTTCCATGAAATTGAATCTATGCATGTTATGAACCTATGATTCTCTACATTGATAGAACCATAGAGTTTTCCTTCGAAATCCAAATGTTAGATACATAATTGACATGGATTTAGATATAATTTGATAAGAATCCCTATAAAATTGATTATTATGGAATATGTTATGATTGATCTAAGTGAATCTTGTTGAAATGATATAAGAAATGTAAATTCCTTGTATTAACATGAAATAGAGTATGAGAAAATGTCTTTGAGTGAAATGAAGTATGATAGAAACTTCAAATTCACATATGGAGTACATTATATGAATCAATGATTGGAAATTCTGATTCCTCTAAACAAACCAAAGATCTTATGATATGAAAGATCATAAGAACTATGAATTCTAAAAAATTACTTAAAGCATGGATCAAATGTGATTTTTTTTTGGTTCATAATTACTAAAAGTATGGATCAAATGTGATTTAAAATATAGATCAAATGTGTCTTATATAAAATAATTATGAACAATTGAATATGAAATGTAACTGTATCATGATCAAAACTTATTTAACCATGGTAGCTTCTTTTATATGTCAAGAGAGCCCTTATTGATTATTGATATCCTTTTATATGTTCCAATTGTTCATTAAACTTTGAAATGTTATTAAATCTTTGAACATTGAACCTTCTTCGGACCTAATTAAATTATCAAACTCTTTGAACCTGATTGAACCATTTGGGACCTTCCATTGGGTCCCAACAATGGAATATGATTTATGGGACTTGCCATTAGGTCGTAACAATGGTAATGTAATCTAGGATCTACCCTTGGGTTGCAACAATGAAGAAACATTTATATAGGACCTTCTATTGACTCGCAACAATAGTAAATTATAAAGGACCATACCGGTAATCCATATAAGACCTTTCATTGGATCGCAATAATGGTAAAGCTATTTGATACCTTTTATTGAGTCGAAACAATGGAGATTGATATTCGATCATTATTTTAAACTTTTTTGAATAAAATTTTTCATAAAGACACTAAAGTTACACCTTATGAACTTTGAAAGAAACATAAACCAAATTTAGAAGACCTTAAAGTATGGGGGTGTAGAGCATTAGTTAGATTATCAAATCCAAAAATACAAAAGTTTGGAGATTAAAAAAAAAATTTGAAAGTGTCTTCATAGGATATGTATAAAAAAGTAAAACATATCGATTTCTAACTATAGAAGATAGAGATATAATTGATAAAAAAACAATCATAGAATTAAAAGATGTGGTATTCTTTCACAACACATTTCCTTACAAGGAAAGAAGTAAGCTAATGCATATAAAATTCTTAAAAAAAGAAAACAAAATATACAAGTAAAAGAATTGGAACCTAGAAAAAGTCAAAGGAAAGGAGAAACTTTTTACAATCTAAAAAATATATTTTTATTAATACATGATAAAAGATGATAGAAATGAAATCACAAACTCTATAATGTCATTAAATATAGATAAAGAACCTAAAACCCTTAAGGAAGCCATGAGTTCTAGATATGCTTTATTTTAAAAAAAGAAACAATAAATGATGAAATGAATTTCATCATGGCAAATCAAACATGAAAATTAAAAGATCTACCTCCAAGTTGTAAACCAATAGATTGTAAGTTGATATTTAAAAGGAAATTAAGAGCAAACAGATTAACTGATAAAGTCAAAACTAAGTTAGTAGCTAAAGGATTTAAACAAAAGGAAGGAGTTAAGTATTTTGACACATATGCTCTTGTAACTAGAATAACTACAGAATTTTAGTCGCATTAGCTACAATTTATGATTTAGTTGTACATCAAATAGATGTTAAAACTACATTCATAAATGGTGAGTTAAACGATGAAATTTACATGAAATAACCAGAAAGTTTTCTTTTGACCAACCAACAACATAAAATATGCAAATTGATTAATTCACTTTATGGCTTGAAACAAACACTTAAACAATGACATGAAAAGTTTGATCAAGTAATATAGTGATATGGTTCTAGAGTAAATGAAGCTGAAAAAGATGTTTATTCAAAATTTATTGATAATAAAACTATGATCATTTGTCTATATGTTGATGACATGTTAATTTTTGGCATTGATATAGATATTGTCATAGATACTGAAAGATATTTGTCAACATGTTTTTCTATGAAAGATATGGGTAATACAAATGTTATCTTGTGTATCAAACTAATAAAGAATGATAATTAAATCATTGTTATACAAATTCATTACATTGAATCTTTTCTTAGAAATAAACATGTATCTACACCATATGATTCTAATGTAAAGGTAACAAAGAATAATAGAAGATGATTATATCAATTAAAATATGCTACTGTAATTGGTAGCTTTATGTATAATATGCATTGTACAAG
>JAOXJP010235295.1:0-10034 GCA_025762735.1 Platanus orientalis | reverse complement strand
TGTGAATGCATTAAATGTCATTAATGAGCTAAGTTTGAAAAGTCTTAGCTCATTAATGGATATTTATTGCTTTTAGGACTTTCGAATCCTCTCTTTGCCATCAAGCCTCACGAACTCTTAAGCTCAAAAGTTGGTGAACTCAATGTCCTTTTCGGAGGTCACAAATACTCTGGTCGCATTGGATTAGTCAAAACCAAATTATGATAAGGGCAAGGGGGTGGAATCAGGGTTTTTTGACCTGAAAAAAGTCTCATATGTACTTTGAACGGGTAAGATGATAAAATCGATCCTAGAAATTGTTAGGTGAAAGATAGTTCTTGGTCCGGGTGAGCCATAGCCTTTGACTACACTAAATTACGATGCCTAAGCAGAAAACTTGGTTAAAAACCCTTTTTTGGGCAATTGGAGAATATTGGACTGGAAATGCTATTGATTTCTTTGTAAATCTCTGCTATAGGCCATGTTTGGGGGATTTGAAGCTTGGGGAGTACCAAAGCTTCAGGAGCTGATAGATTGGCTATCGGATTCCTGAGCAATTGTCGAGAGATTTTCGAAGCCGACCCTCTTGGAGAGATCGAGTTTTTGTAGCTGTCTGAAGACTGGTGGGATTGAGTTGTCAAACATTCTCTGATATTCGAGTTGGTGAAATGATCTTTTGAGAGCAAGGGTGAAACTGAGAAAATGAGCCTAACCTTGCTACATTCCGACTCTAGGAGAATTTTTTAGGGCATTCTATGTGCCA
Organism: Platanus orientalis; assembly: GCA_025762735.1. Taxonomy (NCBI): domain Eukaryota; kingdom Viridiplantae; phylum Streptophyta; class Magnoliopsida; order Proteales; family Platanaceae; genus Platanus; species Platanus orientalis. Next base: position 9,292 of record JAOXJP010235295.1, on the reverse strand, counting down.
AATATAGATGAAAAGTGTTTTATTTTGGTTTGAGCAGAAATGATGGCTTGGGCTACAAGATCTTTGTAATCTAGTACAAATCTGATACTCTAGAGGCCCTGGATTTACTGTAGGGTGGCCACTGACAGATTAAATTTCTAAATTTAGGTGAATTCCCGGGAGTCGGTTGAACACCTGAATTTTAGACCTGATTTGTTGCTCTTTTTAGAGTATTTGAGGGAATCTGAGCAAATAAGTTTTGTAAAAGTTCACGCTCCTTAAATGGTTTTTGGAAGGCCTCGCGATTTTGGAGAAATGGACACTAATTGATCATGATTTGGAGGTCTGAAGAATATTCTGGCTCCATATGAGCAAAATATAGTTAAATAGCTTTTTGACCTCTTGGGGAAGATTTGAGATTTCATAAAGGTTTGAGATTTCAAAATTCTCTTCTCAGACTTGAAGATTTGAAGCTAGGGTCGAGGTCGAGATACAACGATCAACCTTTCAGGATTTGGAGATCGGTTGAGAGCTTTTGCAAGGGCCATTTCTTGGTCAGAGTCACCATAAATTAAGAAATTGGTCGTAGCCGTTCTCGAGCAATATTTACTCTGTGATGAGTTCCTCAGAATTGGGAGACTCAAGGATGCATAAGATTTGAAATTACACCATTCGGATAACGGGAGAGGTTTCGGGGATCCTTGAAGGGTCCAGGGGTAAATTCTCTAAGGTGAAAAGGGTAAAATGATAATTTTTTGTTCACAGGTCGAAAAAAGTGAAAATGAGAATTCTTCACCTGTAATGCTTCATGACAAGAAGGATTATATATGCGAGAGAAATTCAGTGATCTTAGTGGTAAATAGTGAGTTCTGGTCTTTTGAAGGCAAAATGGTAAAATGGTAATTTTTACGCTTGTGATGCTTTGTTGAATAAATACTTACAGAGGCTGGAAAACTTTCTGATAACATGGGTGTTCTTAAATATGGACCCTCAAAGTCCTGTTGATGCCTTTTGTGAGAGATTAGGGTTTGACCTGAAATGGTGTATTTGGGTTGAAATAAAGTACTTTGATTGGTTCATTCACGACTGAAGTATCACGAAAGACTTCTTTGGGAATGTCTAACCTCTTAGAGTCTAGGTTTTCTTTTCCTAAACCAAGGGTGCTTAGAGTCTTGATGCCTAAAAGTTGTCATGCTGTCCTTATGCTATCAAATGATCCAAGTCAAAATTTGGGTGCTGACATGGAGTATGCCAAGTCATGAAGAATACCCTTGTTAGCTCTCTTGAATGATCGAAGCTCTTCAAAAAATGTCTTAACCCCTCTAAACATGTGAATCATTGGGTTTATATACGCATTTGAGTTGGTTTTCTTCGTGCACATTCATTGCCTTGTTTTTAGCTTGGTTTTCTTATCTGTATAAGAGATGCATTGATGTGGCCTCTTTTGATTAGTTGTTGGAGAGACTTTACATGCTGGTGCAACTCCTTCTTTGAGTGGGACTTTGGATTGAACTATATCTAGTTCCTTGCCTTGAGGGATTTTGTAGATACTATAGAGTCCTATCAGGGTAAAACTCTCATTCAGGAAGATTTGCTTATTTTAAGATTTTATAGATTTGGAGAAATCCCCTACGAGTGTAACTGCTTCCGGATTATTTTAGAGTCCAACACTATCATCCCCTATGATTTCTTAGGACCCATGCCACTTAGAAAATTGATTTTGTACTTCTGGTATTATGCTTCGTGGTACCCATACCTTCGTGAAGTACTATTCATCCTTCGTGAGTCATAAGACCTTCACGAGTCATTGTTCATGCTTCGCAAGGGTGATCCTTTGTGAAGCACTGCTCATCCTTCACGAAGCACTACTCATCCTTTGTGAAGCATTACTCATCCTTCGCATTGGTGATCCTTCGTGAAGAATTGCTCATCCTTCACAATAGGGGTACTTTTGTATTTTCCAGAATTTCTCTTGCCAATAGTTGCCCCTTAGGAAACCTTGCCACATGGCATTGCGAGGGGTAAGGTTTTTGAACTGTTGTCGCAAAATGAGACATCATTTAATGTCTTCGTGAAAGATCATTTTACCCTTACTATTTGGCACGTGGTTTTCAAATGGCGACATGAAATGACTATTTCTCTCTGTGGTATATGTAAAAGTCGCATCATCTTCTTCCCTTGGCCATTTTCAGAAAAGTTTTTGTAATCCTTGAAACCTCCATTATTAAGAGCTTGAAACCCTACAAGTTTCGCATTTTTCCTTCCAATCCAAAATCCAAACCAAACAAAGTGTTCCCCTTGATCTCACGATTGTTTTGGTATCACTCTCAAGGCATTTCAATGGCGAAATAGAGAAGTTTTGAGGCTCTTTTGAGTTCTGTAAGCCCAAAACCTCAACTTTTCATTTCTTTCATTCTTAGTGAGTTTAGATCCTCAAATCTAAATTCTAGTTAGATAGGAGTATTCTTTTTGTTTGCACAATCATTTTAGGACCTTTTTGATGCATTTTGGGGGAGAGTTGAAGTTTTTAGCACCTTGGAATTTTCAATTTTTTGATCACCATTCTCGACGCCAATAATTGTTTGTTACACCTAGACTAATGATCCAACTTAATGAACCAAAAATCCAGGGTTGTTTTATTTGCAAGTATAAAAGATTTGTAGTATATTACAAGATCGAATTCACATGGATTGACTTGTATACCAAAAACAAAGATTACAGATGTGAGAAACAAGAAAAGAAAGAAAATAGATCAATGGTTTTTCACACTGTAGTATGAAGCAGAAGTAAATGTTATAAAATAAACAATAAAAAGAAGTTTCAAAGGTCCCTTCAATACTTTATGATGAATTTTGAATCAATTTATCATGATTAGAATCAAATGATGATTTTATCTAACCGGAGGATAAAAAAAAGGAATTACACAAGAAGGTAATTGCATAGTTGAATGCAAAATGGTTATGCACTTAATCACAAGTCATTGGGATTTTCTAAGCAATCAGTGTATTTGAAAATCACAATGAATCAAAGAAAATGTATAGACTTGTAACATTAAAGAGAAAAGAATAGACTTAAAACATTCATCTAAAACAAAAATTGCATTAAAACTTATTTGTCAACCCAAAATTACATTATAAAGTATCAAAGTTCTCCTATAACATTGGTTGGGCCTTTAGCGAAACAGCATCTCAATATAAGCCATAGAAATAAAAGAGTAAAACGCTAAAAATTAAGAAAGGAAGAGAGGAGAAGAAGTGGTCAATTCGTGCATAGGCACACTCCTTTTATAGATGAAAAGTGAAAGAGGCTAAAAGATCTCCAAATTTTTAGCATTCTCGTTCTTCCAAATTTGCTCGACCTTGCCTTCTATTTTGACCCTGTCATCCAAACTGGAATAAATATCATGAAATGAATATTTATAGAGAATTGAATCTTCTTTCCCACTAGCCTTGCCTCAATACAAATTTTGAGTCAAAAGTTATGACCAAATATCGATCATGACTCAAAACCTCATCATTTTCTAGTAATTTTTCTAAAATAGGCATGAAGGGAAGATATTTTGTAATTGAGCCTTACACATTTTTGACTTGTTTTCCCCATGAGTGAGCTGGTCCAATGTCTAATCATCATTCTCTATTAATCTTAACCCTTGAATTCCCTTGGAACTTGATTGGACCGGTTGGTATTTATCTCTACCATCTTTTGACTTTATCTCCATCGATAGGCTTTGGCAATGGGCTTCTAACTTCAGTTGGGCTTTTCTTGAGTTCCTATAAGAGAAAATACATAATTTAGTATAAATACACAAAGAATTAATGTGATAATGCATACTTTAATTATGTAATTTTAAGCAATTGTCACTGTTTCGGTTAACCAATCTGATTAGTGAATTAGACTCGATGGTTGTTGATTAGCTTCGCGACGAGCTCTTCACGATGCTAGATCACAATGGATTCCTCCTTTGCGTTTCTCACCTTTGTGGGTTGATTGAACCATGAAGCATTCCCCCTCACAGATCTCCCCTTCGCGGGTTGATTGAACTTTGTGGTATACTCCTTCGTGACTCTCCTTTTTGTAGAGGCTCATGTTTCACGTAGAATAATGTTTTGAGAAGGGCCATGTTTCATGAAGGATTATATTTCACGAGGGACCATGGCTAACGAAGGGATTTGTTTCGTGAAGGATTTTGTTTTGCAAAGAAGTTTACACTTAAATTTTATTTTTATTTTAAATTTTGCTATGGATTAAGCGTACTCATTTCTTTTCCTCGTTTGTGGAGACATGTCTCCCAAGAAGGATTTGATTGCTAAGGAAGGGAGAGAAGAATTCTCTTTTCTTGGGATTTTAGGTCCCAAGCATACACCATACCGTAGTCAGTCTATTTTTTATGATGACTTCATGGGTCTTGTTAAAGCTCATCCTTTAAGTCCTCTAGAGTTTATCAAGAATGAATCTAAAAGATGGTACCAATAGCAAATATTCGTCATGGTAAAACTATGTACGAGTTTGGACTCGCCCGTCATCCCTCATATATAGATGGTCATAGACCAAATATTGAAGAAGCAACCGAGTTTCCAGTACTACTTTTCCAAATTCTCAATAAGAAATCGATTTAGACGAACCTAAGTTTGAGAGGCTCCACAAATTTTGCTAACAATGGTAGATGGGAGGCATTTGTGGACCTATGTCTTACTGTATACCCCAAAGAACTTGCTAGTGTGGCAATGGGTGAAGTGGTCAAAACATCAATTGGTGTCGATGAAAAATAAAAGGAAATGATGCTTAAAGCCTTGTCACGATGTTGTCCAGTGACCAATACTTTCTTTAATGTTTATGGAGAGGTTAACATCACTTTGTGGGAATTTATGGCCATATCTGGGTTACCTTTTACTGATGATATTTATGAAGAATATATTCATTCAAATAAGGAGATTGTCCAACTATCATAACATATTCAATGCTTGTTTAAGATTTATGCTCGTCTTAATATAGAGAAAGTTTCTTATGGGTCTTGAATAGACTAATTTATCGAGGTGGATGGTAAAAAGAGACCTGATAGCAAGAAATCGAAACAAGCTGCCTCTCATACGAAAGGCCTAAGAAAGAAATAAGAGATTAGGAAAGAAGTATTTATGGCTAGAATGTATGCTTGTTTCCTGAGCGGCTTTCCTTTTACATGTCGTAGGGGTAAGAAGGTGCAAACTAGTACCTTCTTTGAGTGAGATTCTAGATTGAACTATAACTAGTCCCTTGCTTTATGGGATTTTGCAGATACAATAGAGTCCTATCAAGGTAAAACTCTTATTCAAGCAAATTTGCATATTTTAAGATTTTGTAGATTTGGAGGAATCCACTATCATCTCCTATGACTTTTTGGGATCTGTTCCACTTAGAAAACTAATTTTGTGCTTTTAGTATTGTGCATTGTGGTACCCATACCTTCACAAAGTACTGTTCATCCTCGTGAATCATGTGTCCTTCGCAAGTCACTGTTCATGCTTCGCGAGGGTGATCCTTTGTGAGTCATGTGTCCTTCACAAGTCATGTCTCCTTCGCGAGTCACTATGCATGCTTTGCGAGAGTGATCCTTCGCGAAGCATTGCTCATCCATCACAAGGGTGATCCTTTGCGAAGCACTACTCATCCTTTGCGAAGCATTGCTCATCCTTTATGAGGGTGATCCCTTACGAAGCACTGTTCATCTTTTACGATAGGAGTACTTTTGTATTTTCTAGAATTTCGCATGACAACACTATATTTTTAAAGAAGATCAAGAGTTTTTGAAAGAAAGTTTTGTTTTTAAACATGGAATAGTTATTTTATGATTTATTTTGAATTTGTTAATATTTTTAAAAGTATTTGTTTATTGATTTACGAAGAACCTACATTTTTTTTTATTTCAGATCTGTATGGTATAGGTTCTTACTATTTTTGAAACATCGTTTTTCAAAGAAATGTATTGTTTTCTTCCATTATTTCTATTGATTTTAAAAAAGTAATGTTTCGATCAGATTTGTATTATTTCGAAAAGATTGTCTATAGTTTGTACTTAGGTGGATCAAGCAATTTCTATTATATTTGTTTTGAATTTATTTACTGGAAAGAATCTGTATAAGTAATGATATTTTTTGATTGAAACTACAAGAGAATGATATGTCCTATTATTAAGCCACTCAGCTAATCAAGGGGATTTATTGATGAAACCCACCTCACCGGGTATATGATGTAAACTCTTATAACCCACCTCATCAGATATATGGGGTGAACTGTTATGGATCCTCACTATTAGCCCAATTGGTAGTAGTAACCCACTTCACTGGGTATATGGTGCAAACTATTCTTGTCCTTCTCACCAGGGTATAAGTGGTGCAAATCGTTATATGTACTAACTTTGATATCAGATATATGTTTTATTTTGTTCTAGCTATGATATGGTATCTATTTTTGATATGTTCTGTTTTGATTGAATTAAAAGAATATAATTATCATTGTTTTTCCGTTCTGTACATGAACTATAATTTTATAATATTCTTAGTATTGTAAAAGATTGATTTATGAACAACACTTTGTATAATGTTTAGTAAGTATGAAAACTATATGTTTTATTTTTTATAATCATGCTAAGACTTGATCCAATGTTTCTTATAGTTTACTTATTTTCTTATTGAGTTTGTTAAACTTACCGCAATTTGTTACTACGGATGATAAGGAGATTATAGAGTTGTGGTTCCAATTAGAGATGGATTAGAGACTAGTTAGAGTCTATTTATGCTATAAGACTTTGATATTTATTTATATTATTTTATTTTAGATACATGACAGTTGTTTCAGTTTAGTTGATTTCTGTTTATTTGAAAGGGATATAATAAGCAATGGATCTTATTAGTTGGATTTTTTATTAGCTTATGTTAGACTATTATTTTTTTGGATTGGAATGTTAGACTATGGGTTATGGTTATACAGGTTTATGTGTCTTTGAAAAATTATGGTTTTTGGATTTTAAATAAAGGTTAAGCTTATGAGAATGTGATGAATGGTTATGTTTAATTGTATGCAATTGATGAATTATTCCACTATGTATTATTGTGAAAGTAATTGAAAAAATGCAAACAAAATCTATAGAAGATTTTTATGTTAATGAATGAATGTATTAATGTTATGTGCTAAAATTCATGGCCCTACTGGAATGGGTTTCGAGGCACGATACTAAATCTATAGAGGATTAGTGAGTTCTTAAGTTGATTTTTTACTTCTTTGTTTTTCCACACTTTCTTCCATTCTTGGTTGTCATTTTGGGTGAGATTACAGTTTCCCATCACTTATTACTAGAGTTATGTGAGTTTGATGATTCTACATATTTTATAGAATGATTTCTTATATTTTTCCTTGGTAGAGACTTCAACTTACGTGAAACTCTAGATTGTATATGTATATTGCTAGATCTATTCCATTTTAAGCATGTGTTAACTAAGATTTACTCATTTTCTTATACTACCATCGTAGATTCATTGGAATCCTATGTTTTCTCTATGTTTGAATGTAAGAAGGTTGGATCCTTGTAAAAATTAAAAAGGGAAAATAATTTATACTTTATATGTTTGATGTTTGTGTTGATTTTTCCATACTTGAAATTTCTATTCATATCATTTTTGCTAGTGGGTAGTCTCTTCTTAATTTGATAAGCTCCGAGCTTTGTTGCTTATTCGATTTCATATGCTCTAATTGGTCATTAATGCTATTATTATTTTTTCCATTCAGTTATACCCACTTACACTTGATCTGATGAGCTTCATATTAGTGTCATTACATACACATGTCTTCCTTGGGACTTTCATACTTTTGTTGGTTTGGAAAGTTAGAAGAATTCCGAATATTTGGTTTTGGTATGAGTATAAGCTATTAACTTTGTTTCATTTTTTAAACATATGCTTTAATTACGTTGTTTCACTTATGAATTTTACTATATAGATAGTTACGTACTATTCTATATATGCATGGGTTTTGAAGTCTCATTTGCATTCGAGGATTTGGCTTGATCAAATCACTATAATTCATAAATAGGTGAAAAGTCTTATGACTCACTTTAGGTACCCAATCATTGTGTCACATCAATAGGTGAAAACGGTCTTATGACCTATTTTAGGTACCTAATCACTGAGTCACATCAATAGGTGAAGATGGTCTTACAACCCATTTCAAGTACCTAATTACCGGGTCATATCAATAGATGAGAACGGTCTTATGACCCATTTCAGTTATCCTATCATCAGGTAACATCAATAGGTGAAAATGGTCTTATGACCCATTTCAGATACCTTGCCACAGGTTACATCAATAGGTAAAGACAGTCTTATGACCCATTTTAGGTACCCAATCATCGGGTCACACCAGTAGGTGAAGACGTCATTAGATGCCCACTAGCTCTGTATAAGATTTTAGTTTTGTTTTGGATCTTACATGGATTATATGAGATTTCAGTTTTGTTGGAGACCCTATATGGGTTACATGGTTTTATTTTTGGCAAATTCTTAATGTGGACTACTCCATTGAATTTGCTATGAGGTATTTTGACGAGGTGTAGTTCAAAAATCCTACATGGGTTGAGTTAGTTTGATTTGAGGTGTGTTATTAGGAATCTTTCTTGGATTATATTGTTTTAAAAGATGCATTGGACTACTATGAGCATACATCTGATTTTAATAACTATTTGTTAAGACAGTTTACTTGAGAAGTGGTATGACCTAATTGTGTATAAGTATTTTGGAAATAAACATTTGCATTATATGTTGCACTTTTTCTTATGAGCTATACTTCATCTATTTCAGTTATAGACTTTTGTTGATTTATCTTTATTACTTTTATCACCTTTATTAGTGTTTGACCACTTTATAGCTAGTTTGATTAATATATGTACGTATGTTCTAATTTGGTAATGAGTCACATTCATACACATTCGATTTACTCCGATTGGACATTATGTATGTTCTCTTATGGGATTTTATAGTTTACCCATGCTTTTAACACCATTTTAGATGATGCCTCCCAATACATGATTGTTTATAGGTCGAGTCTCAGAGATGGCTCGTGGGGATAAGATGATTGTTTATTTTATTTTCTTTCCGTCAGTTTTATTTTTAAAACTCATGTATAAAACAATAATGTATCATGACAGTATTCATTTGGATGTTTAGTTTGTTATATTTGGTCGGAAAGGATTATGATGTCCAGTTGGATGGTCTTTTTATTATTACTGTTATATTAGAGATTAGTTGTTTATTTGTTATGGACGTGGAGATTCTTTGTTACTTTCCAC
>JAOXJP010235294.1:0-10034 GCA_025762735.1 Platanus orientalis | reverse complement strand
GTCACAGGGTATGTTCGAGAACACAAGGTGTGACAAATCCTCCTTGACTATAGATCTCCTTTCAACATCATGCTCATCCATACGATGGTGCAAATTGGTATATTTACTAATGAACTGTTCCATAGCAAGTTGACAATCCAAGGGTTTAACCAAGGGGGGCAACGTGCTATTGGCATGGTTCGACTGTTTCTTATAATGAAAGACCTCACTAGTTTGGCTTTATTTCATGTCATCGATGTGAAAACTTCATATCACTTGCTTTTGGACAACCATGGTTACATAAAGCTAGAGTTGCGCCATATACTTGGCACCAATGCTTTAAATATTATCATGATGGGTTCAAAAGTGAGTGGTTATAGAAGACAAGCTATTTACCAAAACTGAGGTCTATTTTGCTAATGCTAAATTTTATGAGGAGAATGAGACAATTCCAAAAGCCCTTCTTATTTCAATTCAAGCTCAACTCACCAAGTTTGAAATAAGGCTTAAGAAGCTGAGCTCCGAGCTAGCTCGGCTCATTTACAGCCTTACTTTTGATTTAGACCGTTTAGTAGGTTGCATGTATATATCAGCATGTGGGCCGGTTTGAGGCTTAATTCTAACGCCTATCCACCTGCTCCCCACCAACTTCAAATTAAAACCTAGCCTTTTATGAAGTTAGATTTGGAGAATGTAAGCACTATCAAGAGTTGTTGTGGCTCACATATCTGAGAAAATTTAAAAGAATACTATTTATTAATTAACAACCGTGATAACAATACCTCTAACAAGAGGTTTAAATAGATTAATACGAGATAAAGATGGAAACTAATGGAAGCCAAATCACATCTAGTTTTACCCTAATATTTTCATAATCAAATCATTCTTACCTAAGCCAATACTAATCAAATCAAATCTTAATATTTCTAATTCTAGCATTATTTTCATAGATCTTTATTTCCCTAATACTTTTTTTATATATAGATAATTATAGGTGAAGGCAAGTTTTGAATCTAGGCCTACGATATGACACCCACAGACTTGACCCAACTTAGCAAGCTGGTAAGTATTTCCCTAATACTTATTTTCATAATATATATATTTCCCTCATACTCCCCCCTCAAATGCATATTGATTTTGGACAAAAATCTTCATGTGTTTGGAATACCAACGCCCAACTAAATTGATACAATGTTGTTGCTACTGCCTATTTCTTGACTGATGATGTGAAACTGTCTGATAGACCAAAAATTAGTTGTGCCGAAATCACATGTATTAGGCCTCTATGGTCCAATTTTTTTTTTATAAAGGTCATTATGAATTAAATCATGACAAGCTTTCTTCCTACATCACATAAGAGATAGCCACAAATAAACCCCTAACTGTAAATAAACTCTCATGTTGGGTACAATACTATAAGCTTCGTTTGGTGGAGTACCATAAGCCCTATTTTCTAGGAAAATAAACCTCGATGTTGGATATAATATAAGTTTCGTTTGATGGAACACCATAAGCCCTACTTGCTAGAAAAATAAAACTTCATGTTGGGTACACTATAAGCTTTGTTTGGTAGAGCACTAAAGGCCCTACTTGCTAGGAAAATAAACCCTAACATTAGCGCTCTAGATTTGGTAGAACAACTTGCAAAGTGCCTAAAGTAAGAAGGACATTAGAATTGACACGTCATTGCCAAATAGTGAAAAGCATCCCTTGAAAAAAGTGAATGTGTCAGCCCTAATGTCATTCTTACTTTATGCACTTTACAAGTTGTCCTACCAAATCCTCCCCCCCTGCCATTTTAGGTATACTACAAGCTTCGTTTGGTGGAGCACCATAAGCCTTACTTGGTAGGAAAATAAAACCCCATGATGTGTACACTATAAGCTTTGTTTGGTGGATCACCATAAGTCCTACTTGCTAGGAAAATAAACCCTCATGTTCGGTACACTATAAGCTTCATTTGGTGGAGCACCATAAGCCCTACTTGCTAGGAAAATAAACCCCCATGTTAGGTACAATATAAGCTTCCTTTGGTGGAGCACCATTACCCTACTTGCTGGACAATAAACCCTCATATTGGGTACACTATAAGCTTCCTTTGGTGGAGCACCATAAGTCCTACTTGCTAGGCAAATAAAATCTCATGTTGGGTACACTATAAGCTTCGTTTGGTGAAGCACCATAAGCTTTACTTGCAAGAAAAATAAACCCTCATGTTGTGTAAACAATAAGCTTCATTTGGTGGAACACTACTTGCTAAGCAATCAAATCCCCATGCTAAATTCATACAATAAGCCTAGTTTGGAGGAATGTGAAAAGCCTTACCTGCTAGGTGTTCAGCCCATCACAACAAGTTCAAAAAAAGAAGGGTTTCAACAAAAAATGGGTCAATTTCCATTCAACAATTACAAAATCAATACATCACAACACAAGCCACAGTACAACAATACCAAGATGAAAGAAAATCAATTATATTTATCAAGGATCATCCCAGTCATCTACGCTATATTTCTATATACATCAAAGTCCATTCCTAATGAACTTTAGGGAAAGAAGAAAATCTAGAAAAAAAGACAAAAAAAAAAAAAAAGAAGAGAAAAGAAAAGAAGAGGTTGAAGAAGAACAAAAGAAAAACAAAAGCCTTGAGGTTAGTAGAAGATCAAAAGAGGCAAAAAAGAGTCCCTCTCAAGCAGTTGAAGAAGCATTTGGTGGGTCATCCACAACATGACCTTGCCCCTCCTCAGGCCTCCTTTGCTCCCCTCTCGGCCTAGAAACCTCAGCCCTCAGTTCCTCTATCTCCCTCTCTAAAGTGTTAGTATATCGCCTGTAGTTGTCAAGAAATTCCTGCAGCTAAGTTTGTAGGCAATCAAGCACTTCCTGGTCCTCCATCAACAACCTTCGGAGAGTTATGTTCTTGCATTGCACTAGACTGTGATTGGTGCTATGAAAGTCGAATCACCAAGCCAGCTCAGTAGTGCTGTAGAAAAATATTTACCTTCACATTGAGGGAAATGGAAAGACGAAAGCCTCCTTGTCTATAATCCCTCTAGAAGCTTTTTATCTCAAAGAAGAATCATTCCCTTTACCACCACTATCGTAACCTCTTTGTTTTTTAAGGCGGAGTCCTCAGTAGTTATCACCAAATCATCAGTTTGAATACGGGATTGCCAACCAAGAGGCCCACTAGTTGAGACAGGGTCATGGGACACAGAAGAAGAATTAATGGCAGACATCATCACAAGAAGCAAAACTTAAAAGTTTAAGTCAACAAATAGGGAAAGATCTCCGTGAGAAGAAGAGGTTTATAATCAAAGACTAAGGAAACCAAAAGGTGTACGCAACACTGAAGCCATTCATACAAACCGCTCAAGGCACATCAAAAGTTCCAACAACGGCCATTACCAATATTATGACAAAAAACACTCTACCTATGCTGAGAAGTTTTAGGTCACTTCGAAAGATATTTTCAACTGACCTCTACAGTCGCACATCCATCAACATTAATGCATAGAAAAAAAGCACAATCAACTCAACATAGTTTCCCGTTCCTCATCATCCTTGAGAAGTGAGGAATTGGGGGCAATTGTAGTGGGAAAAAAACTCCTACCATTCATAACCTGTCATGTGGCAACATTAAGCCTAATTAACCGTAACACAATTCATTTTGAACCAGACCAAACAACTTTGGTTTGAACCCCATACAGGACTAAACCAATTTCAAAGAAGTTCAAACACGTAAAGAGCATGCAAACACATAATTTAACACGTCAAGATTTGTGATCTTTCATGTAACAAACCTAACAAACTTATCTTTCAAGTCAAAGATTACAATCCAACCAGATTCGCTATAAAAGCTCATCTAAAAGCTATATCCAAATGACTTAACAAGAACAAGTCAAAATGGGAGTCTACAAAATAAGATTCTAACTTCCCACAATCCACTCAAGTAGTTAGAATCGCAATCTCACAAAATGAGGGATAGCTCTCCATCAGAGTCTATAAATTAAGGAGGTGGGATATTCATCCTCTAGGTAAGATCAAATAACCCATTTACGTCACTCAACAAAAAACCTTACTAACTTGACCATCGGAGGTCTTTTGGCAGGTATCACACCGCTGCTAGAACCAGCAGGAGAAACTCTACTCTCTTGTCTTGGTTAGACCAAACAAGAGAAATCGGGAACTCAACTTAATTGATTGTGTTGTAGAATTCTATCATCCACGCTCCCCACAAACTTCAAATTAACACCTAACCCTATTGGAGTTAGATTTAAAGAATATAAGTACCAACTAGAGAGGGTCTTAAGAGAGTTGTTGTAGTGCACATAGCATCATCTCAAGATCCATTTAAAAATAAAAAAAAATCTACATCATTGGCTTCCAAATATCCTACTATTCTATGTTCCTTGAGAGAAATAAGATTGATATTGAAGCAAGATTTGTGTCAATCTAAGGAAAGGTCGTTGTTTGGGAGTTAATTGGAGGGTTTTAGATCTAAAGCATATTGTGAGAAGATTTGATCTAGAGTGTGCATGGTGTAGGTTAGCATGATTGCCACCCAACCCAGCCCAACGATTTTAGTCGCGATAGATGAGTCTAGTCGTGATTTTCAATGTTTTAAGTTTTTTTTTCTCCTTCAATTATAGGGCTATGTTAACCAATTCATCCGAGCATAGAAGGTGTCATTATCATGTTTTTTGAAGATTGTCGAGGTCTCCTAACGACATGTAAATGATTGCAGCCAATATAACTCTGGGTTACAATCTAGCTCAAGTGGATTGTCTCTCTAAAAAATTGTACTCTCTGGAAGAGACAAATGAAACCTCACTATGTAAAATTTTAAAAAATTTCTACTATTCTCTACTTATTTCTAAAATTTTAAAAGAAGGTCTATAGGCTTTTAAGGTCATTGCACATAAGTAAAAATGGTGTCAACCTTGAACCTTTAAACAGTGTAAACATGATGTTGTCTTTTAGAGATACAAGGGACTAAACCTTGAACTGATCTTATTAACAAATAACTTGTTACACACATAGCTCTCATAGGCTTTATCATTCACATAGAAATGATTCAATTATAATGCTTCTCGACCTAGGATCGTATCCATAGGCCCTTTCCATATGAAAGTAAAGAACCTGGAGTTCCAAAAGAACAAGTAGTTCTTCCTTCAACCATTCCTTTTGCGATCAAGGGTAAATATAGTCGTCTTCATCGACAAGATGAAGGAAGTGGAGTCGCGTGCAAGGTGTTACTCGGAAGACATCCCATTTTCCAGTGATGAATTTGTGGAGATGTTGACACTCGATGGTTGCTTCATCATGGAGCTCTTCCTCCAAGTTTGTGGGAATGTGGATAATAACGTGGGCATAGGAAAGCCACCTAGCATCATTTTCAGAAAGCCTCATTTTTCGTCCCTATCCTCATGAGAGACCTCTTAAAGCTAGAGAATCAACTCCCCTGGTTTGTTCTCCATAACTTATATGATCTCAATCAATCAAAAGAAGGTGTTCCCCTTGAAAGAAAATGAGAAAATAGAGATGATTACAGAGAAGAAGAGAAAGAGAGGGAGAGAAGAAATGAAAATAATCTTCAATGTTCTTTCTCAGGCACATCTCCCTTATTTATATAAAACTTGATTACAGTCCTGACTTTCATAACCAACTATATTCCTTTCACTCATACAGTTACTATTACAATTGTAATCTTTTAACCGTCTTCCTTAACATCCCCCCTCAAACCTAAAGCAGGAAATACTTTGAGTTTGAATCGAAATTTGCTAAGCTTTTGAAGAAAAAGAGCTTTTGTAAAGACATCTGCCTGTTGATCCTCAGAAGGAATGTACTATACTTTTAATAACTTTTGTAACACCTTCTCTCGCACAAAATGACAATCTAATTCTATGTGTTTCACTCTGCTGTGGAACACTAAGTTAGACGATAAAGAGATGGCTAACTTATTGTCACATCATATAACTGGCAGTAGAAAGTTGTGGATCTTTAACTCAGTCAATAGCATCTTAATCCAACAGATCTCAGTGGTTGTGGAAGTGAGTGCATGATACTCTGATTCTGTAGAGGACTTGGACACTATGGTTTGTTTCTTAGTAGACCATACAATAGGGTTTTGGACCTAAGTATACGTAGTAGTCGGATGTGGACCTTCTGTCCACTTGATCTCCAGCCCAATCGGCATCAGAGTAGGCATGTAATATAAGAGGACCTAATGCGAAGTTGAATGCATAATGAGTTGTACCTTTTAGATACCGTAGTATATGTTTTATAGCTTTGTAGTGTGATTTACAGGGCTCATGCATGTATTGACACACCCAGTTGATTGCATAATGAAGGGCTCCAACCAAACTTGTGTACAGTGTTGGATTAGAGAAGAACAGATCTTAAGCAAATGAGAGATATTTCTGTGGGCTGATCGGAGTTGGAGTAGGTTTACATGATAGCATTCCTGCCTTCTGAAGAACATTTAAGGCATATTTCTCTTGAGACAAAATTACTCCCACCGTGTGATATCTGAAATCTATGCCCAAGAAATGATTTAATTGACCTAGGCTTCCCATAGCAAATTGAGTGTGTAATCCCTTTTGTAGTGTTTCAATATAAGAGGGATTATTACCGGTGATAAGGATATCGTCAACATAAACCACTAAGATTGTTATACTATTGAGATCATGACAGACAAATAGAGAGTTGTCTGTGTGGCATACCGTAAAACCTTGACTAAGAAGAAATGTGGAAAAATGGGCATACCACGCTTTAGGAGGCTATCGTAATCCATATATGGCTTTTTGTATATGACATACATGATTAGGATGGTCTTTATCAACAAAACCAGGAGGTTGGATCATAAAAATATCTTTAGATATAACCTCATGTAAAAATGTGTTTTTCACGTCTAGTTGAAAGATCTTCCAGCCGAAATGAAAAGATAAGGACATAATGATATGAATTGTTGCCATACGAGGCACTAGGCTAAATGTATCATCAAAATCAATTCCCAGTTCTTGATTGCATCCATTGGCAACTTGCCGAGCCTTATATCATACAATTTCACCTTGGGCATTTCGTTTAATTTTATAGACCCACTTGCAGCCAAGAAGACGATAAGACGAATCAAAGGGAACTAATGTCCATGTTCCTTGATGTTGCAATGCCAAAGACTTCTCCTACATTGCTTTTTGCCAGTTTGTAGATAATTCCGTTTCTTTATAAGATATGAGCTCAGACTCAACTATAGGTTGGGCCTGTAGACAAAATATACTTTTGGGCTTAGTAATGCCATTTTTTGAACGGGTAAGCATTGGGTGAATATTGGTAGTGGACGGTATTATTATTGTGGTAGGATCCAATATAGAATTATCAATTGGTGAATTCAGGTTGTTCTCATTTTGGGCAGATAGAGGGGAGGAAGAAATCAGGTTTCTGGGTGATGAAGATGATTGAACAGTGATTAAATCCAACGGGGAGTTATGTGTTTGCTGATCAAACGGCTAAGAAGATGATGAAATATGCTCGTGCTGAAATTCATGACTTAAATGATGTGAATCTGACGGTGTTGGAGATATATTCTCATCTAATGGTGATTGCTCATGACTTAAAATTGGAGATGACAACACATGTTGAAATATTTCATTTGTTAAATGATGCTGATCTACTAGCTGAGAATTAATATGTTGATGATGATTCCGATCTAACGCCTTGCTATGTGAATTACCCGATAGAGACGTTGAATCCATGTTATTAAACAGCCGTTTCGGATTTTGAAAGAAGCAACTTGGATCTAAACCAAGTATTGGCTGAGAAGGTGCAGTGGCGACCTTAGAACTTGTTGAAGAACTGAAACCTGGAAATTCATCTTCTCTAAATAGGACATGATGATTAATATACACTTTATCTATGATTTGATCATAACACTGGTAGCCTTTGTTGTTATTGGCATATCCTACAAAAATACATCATGTGGACCAAGCTTGTAGCTTGTCATTAGTGTATGGTCTGAGCCATGGGTAACAGGCACAACTAAAGATTCGTAAAAAATTAATCAGGGGAAGTATTGTAGAGTCGAAAAAATGGTGATTGGCCCTGTAGTACTTTTGTAGGCATACGGTTGATAAGAAACATAGCTGTTAGAACAGCCTCTCCCCAGAACTTTGTAGGTAGTGATGCCGTTTGGAGAAGAGAAACCGTGGTTTCCACGATATGCCTATGCTTCCTCTCTGCAACCCCATTTTGAGAAGGGGTGTATGGGCACTTGATTTGGTGATCTATACCACTAGAGTTACGTAAGTCTGCAAATTCTTGTTTATGAACTCACCTCCCCCATCAGTCCGAATAGCTTTAATCTTCGTAGATAATTGGTTTTCAACCTTTGTTTTAAACGTAGAGAATATAGCATACACTTCAGATTTTTGTCTTAGAAGAAAAATCCAAGAAAAATGGGAATAGTCATCTACTAACAGCAAATAGTATTTACAACCTGAACATGTAGACAATGAGGCAGGGGCCCACACGTCAATATGGATTATTTGTAGAGGAGATTGAGTAGAAAAATTTGAGTTTACAAGATGAAGTCTATGAACTTTACTAACATCACATTGAGTACAATTTTGAACTTGAAAAGGTAAAGACAATTGCTTAAGAACTATATGTAAAAACTTGTCGGCCGGATGGCTTAACCTCTTATGCCAAGTAGACACAGAAGTACTTGTAGTATGAAACAGAACTCTAGGCTCTTTTATTGAAAAGGGGAAGGAATGAAGTGGAAAGATTCTATTTTTTGTAAAGTCATGATGAATCACTTGGTTAAGAGATTGTCCTGAATAAAAAAATGAATTAGCATTGAAAAATATGATGTAGTTATTATCATTTGCTAATTTTTGAACCAAGAGAAGTTTTGTTGAAATTCTAGGTACATGATAGACGTTATTTAATTTCAAGCTTGCAGAAGAAGAGAGAGGAATAGTACCTGAACCAATGCTTGTAATTGGCAATGTGTGGCCATTTCTGACTGCTATTTTAGCCTATCCAGTATAGGGAGAATGTATTGAGAGTGATTCCAAGTCTGGGGTAATATGGTTTGACGCGCCTGAGTCGAGATACCAGGTAGACTCAGGATTACTTGACACCGGTGGACCATTTGCAGATGGTGGAGGAAAGTAATTAGCAAAAGGTGGAGCAAAATAGGCTGTTGCTGCAATAGGTTTCTCGGTAGAAGGAAATTGATTTGCTGTTGTGTGATGTTGCAACTAAATTGGTTGAGACTGATATTGATCCTTGTGAAAACTTAGGTCCATTTGGTGATAACATTTTAGGGTCGTGTGCCCTAGTTTCTTACATATTTAACAGTAAACCTTGGGGCAATTAGACGAATAACGATTCCTTCCATGGCCTCTGGATCTACCCCGACCCCGATTTCCAAATTCATCTTGATTTGTTGTAACAAAAACTGAGGAAATCTGATTTGATTATTGATTCAGACTCAGTAGAAAGATATGTAACTTACTTCTCTTCTATGAGCAAGAAATCTTCTAATTCTGTCAGTGATATAAGATGAGACCACGTCCTGATTGCAGTCTTGAACGCATTGAAAGATGAAGGAAGCCCATTAAGTATGTAGAGGACCACATCCTCCTCATCAAGATGGCAAGAAATAGAAGCAAGTGTATCTGTAATCTTCTTTGCCTATTTGAGGTACTGGGCCATAGTCTATTCACCTTTCTGCAGGTTTTGCATCTGGTTTTTAAGTTGTAATACATTGGATTGAGACATGGAGGAGAATTTTCACTCCAAAGCTTTCCAAGTATCTTTAGATCTCTGAAATTGAAGAACATATGGGAGGATATTCTCTGAGATGAATTAACAACTGTTGGTCCAAAAGAACCCTATCTGTGTACTGAGAGTTAGGAACCGATTTGCCATCACTGTCGACTGTAAATTCCGACAGAGGCTTAAGTGCAGAGTCTGTAAAAAAATGAGGCACTCTCTCTCTTAAAAAAAATATTTATTTTATTTCAAAAGAGGATAACAACACTTTAAAACTTGAC
>JAOXJP010235293.1:0-10034 GCA_025762735.1 Platanus orientalis | reverse complement strand
GCAAAAAAGTGATTTTTTTCAATTCCAATTTCAATTTTGATTGGGGAATAAAAATGAAACCACAACCACAAATCAAGGAAGATATTAATGTTAATATTTTAAAACTTCATTTAATTTTGCATAAGATGTAAAAAAATTTGGCATGCTTTAAATTACATTCCACATATTTTGTAGATGAAAATATGTCTAGAAAATACATACACATTTTTATTTACTGTCCATATAAAATCTTAATCACATAGAAGCCCTTAATAAGCTAGTGTGCCACACAATGCAACACCATTCACTACAGCTGATACATTAGGAGGCAAAGTTCGTGGCTTTGTTGCACCATCAACATGGTAATATATGCGACCAAACAACTTGGTGACGATCGTAAGCATCATTAAAAAACCCTATGCTGGCAATCACAATTGTGGTGAAGTGGTATCATTGTGTCTTCGCTACATCGAGGGTGCCGAGTACTTGCAATTGTTCTTTGGCCATTACTATCTATTCAAGTCTTTCTTCTTAATTGTCTAAAAGTTTTGGAAAGCGGGAGAACCTAAAAGAAGAATTTGGCATAAAATCAATTATGACCTAAAATTGCTTAATCTACTGATTATTGAAAACTAACAATATTGCACACTAAACATAAATGGTGAATGATTAAGCGAAGAATTTGGATTTTAATGAAATTTAAGCTAGTAAAGAGGAGAAAACATTGGATATAAACAATCAACATCTCAAGTGTCTTCTGGTGTATTGACACCTTCCACTTGTAGTGTAAATCACCTTTTAGCACTGATGTGCCCGCTTCCTAACAAGAAGCGGAGGTTAACGGTTTTTCGCTCCCTGTTAAGAGGTGGGCACATCATCATCAAAAAGTGATGAGAGTGGATTGTATCCACTCTTAACAAACGCTCCTCTCTTCTCTATGTCAGGGGGAGGGCACATCAGCGCCGACTAGTGATTTTCACTTTTTTTGGGGGCAGGGTGCAGGGTGCATTTCACTTGTCGGTGCTGATGTACCCTCCCCCTGCCATGGGGCAGAGAGGAGTGTTTGCTAAGTGGAGCGGATTCAATCCACTCTTAAAAGTGATATGTGCTCCCCCAAAAAGTGTAAATCACTTTTCGGTACTGATGTGTCTGCCCCTAACAGGGGTGGAGGTTAACAGTTTTAAGGGGAGCAGACACAATCCTCTTTCTGGATAAAGTCATGGAATTCACCAGCAGAAGAAAAAAAAAATTCGGATGAAGATGATGATAGGAGAAAAATAATAAAGAAAGAAAATATTCTGTGATGATGTAGTGTTTATGGTGAATTATAAGTTGACACATATTGTGTTTGGGGTTCAAAAAACTGGTGTAAAGACAGAGATACCAAATTCAAAAACACGATATGTGTCAATCAATGGAATGCCGTCCTTTCCAAAAAAAAAAATACTACAATTGAAATCAATATGATTTACCTCAAACTCATCATATACGACGTTGAGTCATGTCCCATGAACACACAGTCTTTATTTCAATTTTTGCCTCTTTTTCAAATCACTTACAGGGTGACTTTAGAGTAAAGCAGCATGATCCTACAAACCAACCATCCTGTTGACTCAAATAAAATAATATAAAAAGATTTACATAATTAAGTGGGATTCCATAGATAGAAAAAGTTAGTGAAGAGTTGTAAACAGTTGGAATTCTCTGAGAGTTTTGTAGCTATCTATAATAGTGAGAGCATCAAGAAAATGAATTGAACCCAGTTCCACTATTTATAAAGAATAATATGCACTGCCTTGATACAGTACAACATGCGTTTAACGAAAGCACCTGTAACTTGGTTCTAAATCTAGAAAATTTGGTTGACGATAACAACTTAGTGAATATATCTCTGGTTGGTCTTCTAACGCTATGTGATGAACTCGGATTTGATTTTGTAGCACCTTTTCCCTGATAAAATGATAATCCAGCTCGATGTGTTTTTATTGAGCATGGAAAACCGGATTCGATGCAAGTGATATGGTAGAAAGATTATCACAAAATACAGTTGGAATGTTTGGAAGTGGAATCTTCAGTTCTTGGAACAACATACTTAACCACGAGATTTCTATTGCAATGGATGCTAGCACTCTATACTCTGCTTCAGTGGAGGACCTTGACACCGTTGGTTGCCTTTTGGCATACCAAAGAATTGTGTTATTGCCAAGGTATACACAGTATCCACTGGTGGATCGTTGGTCTGTGATGTCGCCGACCCAATCCGCATCACAGAAACCAGTTAGACCAAGAGGACCTTTTGTATATTTGAGAACATATGTACAGGTACCTTGAAGATATCTTAGTATCCAATTAACCTCTTGAAAATGAAAGTTCTTCGGATCATGTATATGTTGACAAACCCGATTTACTGCAAAACTGATATTAGGTCTGGTAATTGTGAGGTATTGCAAACCACCCACAATGCTTCAAAAGAGCTTTGGATCAACAAATGAAGAATTACCAACTGAAGGTAGTATTTTCTTAAGCGAACAGGGTGTCAAACATGACTTTGCATTCATCATCCCAGCTTTGTGTAAAACTGACTTTAGAAAAGTTGATTGAGAAAGTGTCATAGATGAACCGTTCTGAACAAATTTAATACCAAGAAATTGTCGTAATAACCCAAGATTGCGCATGTCAAAGGTTTTATGTAATGTCTGCATGAGCTGATTAATAAACAGTGTCATTTCCTGTTAACAGGATATCATCGACATATAGCAATAAGATCGTGATTGATTTTGGAGCATGCCTCACAAAAAAAGAAGTATCTGTTTTGCAAAGATAAAATCCATGTTGTAGAAGAAATGCTGAGAACCTTGCATACCAGGCACGAGGTGCCTGATGAAGACCATATGTATCCTTCTTAAGATTACAAACGTGATCCGGATAGTTTGTGTTGATAAAACCTTGCGGTTTCTCCATATATAAATATTTTCATAAATGTATCCATATAAAAAAGCATTTTTCACATCTAATTGATGTATGGACCACTGAAAATGTAAAACCAAAGAAAGAATAATTCGTATAATCACCATTTTGATGATGGGATTAAAGGTTTCTGTGAAATCCACACCTCCTTGTTGCATGAATCCTTTTGCGACCAGCCTTGCTTTATACCAAGAAATATTGCCATTGGAGTCCCTTTTAATCTTATAAACCCACTTTGATCCAATAAATCTTTGAGAAGGAGTAGCCGGTACCAGTGTCCACGTTCCTTGATTTTGAAGTGCTTGAAATTCTTCAGACATAGTTTGTCGCTATTGAGGGAACTTAGCAGCTTTTGCATAACAAGTCAGCTCAATGTCAGAGATAGTGTGTGCCATTAGACAGAACTTTTTTTAGTTGGTTTAATAATGTCGTCCTTAAGCCTGATGAACATAGGATGGACATTCCAAACAAATGACTAGATAGTGATCTGATTATTTGAGTTGGTTGATGTAGGGCTGTCAACTATCTAATTGTTATCTGTGTCTGATTTGTGTTCGATCTGCTAATATTCGATTCGAATGAATCTATATCCGATTCGATTATTTGACTAAATATTCGAATCCATTGAAATTAATATATAATTAATATTTATATTATAATGTTGTAGGACATATTGTGTGGAATAAGAATACCATAACCTCAACCTTAACCCAATTTTCATCTTCCATTCCCAATTTGAATGAAAGAAAACTCCCAATAGCCAGTTCCTCATTCTTATTGATTTATCAATCATCTTCTATCTCTATAATTTCATTATTGTTTTTGTAAATATCCAAAAAATATTCGACTCCAATCCGATATTCAATTTAATAATCAAATTCTAATATGGTATATCTATAGCTGATTCGTATTCAATCCGTTGACAGCCCTAGTGATAAGCCTGTTCGAACCGTAGAGGGATTTCAAAGTGAATTGTTTACCGTTTAAAATCTCTTCAAGTCCAAATTGCCTATCAGAGCCACATATGGGGGTTGGGTTTTTTTCATTCTACAGTTTCAAACCTCAGTCAAGTTATATACCATTTACAACTATTTTTTTTCATCTTTGGGTAAGTTACCATTTACATTCCTTGTATGGAAGACTTGGGAAATTTATCCGTAGACTTGTGGAAGCAAATGTTCTGTTTCGACGCACAAAGACTGGGTGCATAGGGATAGAGTTAAAACTGTAAAAACAGTTTTCAAATGAAAAAAATAGATATCCATAAAAATAGGGTGTATAGGGTTAAAACCATAAAAAAGTGTTTGAATGATCATTTCCTTCCTCCTTAAAAGAGGCACCAAATTCAAAAAATATCACGTGTCAACCTTTGGTGAGAGGACACAGTGGCATGTACAAGATCCTGGACAGAACATTTGTTTCCACGTAGTGGCCAAAAAAATTGTTTTCTATTACCATTTTAAGAATATAATATTAGAAATTTCAATTATTGTTTTAAAAATGAGTAATCAAGTTGATATTTAGCCTAATAGATTAAAATACCTTTCTTGATCATGGTTGGGCCTATTAAATAATTTAAAATTAACGTTTTTTTTTTTTTTTTAGTTCGAGGAATCAAGAGTCAACTATCTTTGCAAGTTGCAAGATAATTCAATTCAACTAAACCTTGTCCCAACTACTTGACTCACCTACATAACCTTACCCAAATATAAAACCTTTTACTTCTGTTTTGCAAATCATACATGATATATCAAATATTATTGGATGGTACAAGGAGAAACGGGAAAAGATGATCTGTCCAGGATTTGGTGTCCAGGACACCAGGGGATGTCCTATGGAATAAAATGGGTTTTGTAACAAACTTTACATTCTGTATGGTATTTTTTTAGGCAATGATTCCGTTTGGTAATTTAGAAACCGATTATTATACAAATTCAGCTAAATAAAGTAATTCTTTTCTTTTCTTAGAAACTCTATATATTTTGTATAAGCCAATTCTATTCTTGCCATAAGTTTGTTTGTTTGCTATAGAAGACACTATTATTCAACTTGAATAATCCTAATTGCACCCAATTCTAAACCCTGACTTTTCCCAAATCTTAACCCTAAACCTAAACCATTCCCTTTAAAATTTTCATTATCCTTTAACCTTACTTTTAGCCTTTCGACTAGTGTTTCCTCTTCAATTAACAGCCTATAAATAGTTCCTTAACATCCTATACACCCACCTTTAGACCGTTAATAATCCGACATCTTCTAAGCCTTAAAAAGTATTTGTTATCTTAGAAAATTCTCTCTTTTAAACCCATAAACCTGTTGAAATCCAAAATCTAACAACCTATATTTTTTGTCCCACGTTGCTTATTCATTCTAAACCCTAAATAGCTACTATCCTTTAAACCCCCGACCTTGTTTTAATACATAAAGAGGAAGGTCATAAATTTTTTTCTCATGGTTCTACATTAGAAGGTTTTTAAGAAAAAGAGAAGTTTGTATACCAATTTTGGCAAACCAGTGTGCATTGATGGTTTTCTATGTTAGTGATAGATAGATAATCAATGCTTCCTCTCAAAAGATCTTTGTTATAGTTTTATTGTTTCTCTCGCTGTTAAAATTTCAATTTCAATGGAAATTTCATTGGAAGTTTTGAAATAATGGAAATTTTGTAGAAACATAGGAAGGAGAATGATTGTCTATGACCATAAAATGTCTGTGACCATCTGTAAATGTGCCACAAACTGACATATGATGTGTTTTTAAACTTTGTGCCTCTATTTGGATACCTAATTTTTGAGGTTAGCACTTTTTTTTTTGTTGCTTTTAACCCCACCATATGTCAACCTATAGTGTGTTCATAGAGAGTCAGGCACTTTTTGGTTACAAAACATCTATTTTGGCATAGGAACAATTGAAAAACAAAAGTGAATTATGTTATCTTAATATTGTTATTTCAGTCTTCTATATTTATGTGCACAACACTATAAAATATAAAAAATACTTGAATCAAAGAAATGAAAATATTTACTTGATTTGGATGATCAAACCTTCACTTAACTATATCAAGGCTAGTGTTTAACATTATGTCCTTAAGACAAATTTGTCCCTCGCATTGGTGCTACCTGTCAATTCGGACGTCTGCCTCTCAGGATACAATGATCTTCTATACACAGAAGTAACACTACAATCTGTATCTGACGAACCAACTTGTGTTGTACCTCTCTTACACTAACACTAACACGGATGCACTATGAGACATTAATAGTTTGACCGAAAATTGAATGAATGAAATGATAGAAGGACCTCTTATTTATAGATTTTTCGTATCTATTCGGAACAAGTATAGGGACACAACCTTTGATTCTGAACAATCACAAATGACTAATAATTGCAATCTAGTAACCATTTATACATCCGTACGGAACAGACGTGTAAAAAGTGAGATTTAAAAGACACCTACATGTCCGTACAGAATGGATGTGTCAACATGTGTGTCTATTCGGTCCAACAGTCTCTAATGGCATAGTTGTAAAACCGTACGAATAGACACACCCTGTCCCCACCAATTCTGGGAGAAAGCAAAAAGAAAAATATTAATAAAAATTATATTTTTCTTATTGACCCAATCCAACCCAGCCCGATTTGGCTAATTCCTCTCTCATCCACAAAACAGTGGTCTCCTTTAGGGACCAAACTTATATTTAACATTAGTGTATATGAACACACACAATTTTTTAGGCTAGTCCATGTGGGACTACTCAAATTTCACACTTTTACCAATTTACGGGTGATCAACTCAGCACTTTTGAATACAATTTCTCATTCACCCATTGACGGTTTTGAACATTTAACCATACGGTGTTGTTATCCTCATTGAGGTGAACACAAATCCATGTGGACCCACCTCAAATAACAAGTGGGTCCCATTTTTATTTTGGCTCAAACATAACCACCGGATCAGATTTTGCACAAAAAATCTGGGTGTTTTCAAACATAGCCACTTTTATTTTGGCTCAGACATAGCCACCCAATCAAACTTTAAAGAATGGTAAGCATGATTGTAAGAATCTTTTTTTTTTTTTGGTTTTTTGTTTTAGGAATAAAAAAACCAAAAAAATAATCTATATATTGATTAATAATATAGATGAACAGATGGTTAGCAAACATTTTTTTATACAAATAAATGACGACCAAACATGTCAAATTGCATTACTACTTTACCCCGCATTTCATCCTTAATTGGTCTTCTTGTACAATAGTGTACCAAGTATATATATATATACTGTGTGTGTACTTTAATAACAGAAGAGGATCCTTTCTAACGTGTATAAGATTTTCCACAAAATCGAGGATTCAACTTTGATAGATATTATTCTGATTGTCTTCTTTTAGTTTATTCCACTTTCACCATTTCGTTTGATTTATATAACATAAACTGAGTTATAGTATGAAGGAATATAACCACACACACACACACACACATATATATATATATATATATATATGGCAAAAGTTGAAAGCTATAATATTCACATCTCTACTAATGGCTGAAATTTTTGAGTTCGAACACTGTTACATAGTTTATCCACATGCGAAACAAGTTTAAAATACAAATGCTCTTTTGTTTTATTTGTTTAGAGCTTTAATTATTTTTTGCACCCATGAAAATTTTCTCTCGTTGGTGAAAGTTGAATATTTTCCCTTCCTGCAGCTCTCTCTCTCTCTCTCTCTCTCTCTCTCTCTCTCTTATACAAATACAATTGTGTAGCGTATCTTCTTTTTCCCCTTAAATAGTTGTAATAAACCTTTATGACCCAAAAAACTGATTTTTATCTAAGTGCTCAGCTTAGCTATTTATTGATCCAAGTTTGCTTGACTGAATTAGAATACCTGCATGCCAACATTATTTACTTCTGCTGATGTTTATTGACAGGACGGACTCAAAGTTGATTCAAGATCTTCTTAAGAAAATTTTGCCCAAAGTGATTAATACTCCCTTGGGTGTAGCTAGATATCCTATTGGAATCAATTCTCGTGTAGGAGATCTGTTGAAGGTTTTAGATATTAAATCCAATGAGGTCCGAGTTGTGGGATTTCATGGTATGGGGGGTATTGGCAAGACAACCCTGGCTACTGCTGTTTATAACAGGATTGTTGCTAAATTTGAAAGTAGCAGCTTCATTTCAAATATCAGAGAAACTTCCAAAAAAGACAATGGTTTAGTTTCCCTTCAAAACAAACTTATCCATGATCTTTCCAAGAATTCAAATAGTGTGTTTGCCACAGATGAAGGTATCAATAATAACAGAAAGGGGTTTCTCGAAAAGCGGGTTCTTGTTGTTCTTGATGATGTTGGTGATGTAAGCCAACTTGATGCTTTAGTTGGTAGGAGAGATAGGTTTTACAAAGGAAGTAGGATCATTATCACCACCAGAAATAAGGATGTTTTAAGTAAGGAACTTGTGAATGAAATCTACGAGGTGAAAGAGCTAAATCCCAATGAGTCACTTCAACTCCTTAGTTACCACGCATTTGGAAGGGAAAAACCTGCAGAAGCTTTCATGCATCTCTCTGAGGACATTGTGAAGCTCACAGGTCGGCTACCTTTGGCTCTCGAAGTAATTGGTGCTTCATTGTTCTATAAGAAAGTTAAGAAGGATTGGGAAGACCAATTGGAGAGGTTGAGACAGATTCGACCAGGTAATCTTCAAGATGTGTTGAAGACAACATATGACGGGCTAAATGAAGAAGAGAAGTGTATGTTCCTGGACATTGCATGCTTTTTTGTCACAATGGAGATGAAGAGAAAAGATGCAGTTGATATATTAAGGGGCTGTGGTTTCGAAGCGGAAAAGGTGATAAAGGACCTTACGGCAAAATCTCTCATTAGGATCATTAAAGACGATATGTTGTGGATGCACGATCAACTTAAGGACATGGGACAACAAATTGTTCGGCAAGAAAGTGATCTTGGTAAGCGGAGTAGATTGTGGGGTCATGATGATATAATGACCCTTTTGGATCCTGGAAAGGTGTGATCTAACTCCCTTTTTTATTGTTAAAATGATCTAAATCCATGACAATGTCACAATAAGGGTAGTTTTCTTAATTAGTTTATATACCCATATCAGGTTGCATGTGGCGAGGCTACGCTCAGCACAGAAAATGTTGAGGTCAAGGGGTGGCCACATCAGTGTCAGAAGTGATTTACACTCACCCCCAAAAAGTGAAAATCACTTTTGGCTGATGTTTTCACCCATTTGACCGTTGGTGGAGGTTAGAGTAGGTTAGGGGTCGGCATATAAAATCCAAGCTCGGTTGCATGTTATGTCATTATTGGCCCCTCTATGCTGGGGATTCCAAGGACCCACTAATGAATGGAAAGAATACCTATGTCAAAGAACTTCATGATTAAATGATTTTTTTCTATACTTTACCCAAAAAAAAATTTATACAATCTTTTCTATATTTTCTTGTCAGAATCAATTTTCTTCATTACAACAACAACAACAACAACAACAACAAACAGCCTTATCCCAACTATTTGGGGTCGGCTACAAGAATCCAGTTCCACCATTCCCCTTTGTTTAGGGCCTTATCTGCTGTTAAATTACAAGCTGTCATGTCCCTCTTTTCTACCTCCACCCAGGTCAATTTTGGCCTTCCTTTAATCCTTCTAGCACCTTCAGCTTGTATTGTCTCACTTCGCCTCACTGGTGCAGTCATTGGTCTTCGTTGCACATGCTTAAACCATCTCAATCAACTTTCCCTCATTTTATCGCCTATTAGCGCTACCCCTAAACTCCCACGAATGAATTCATTCTTAATTTTATCTTTTCTAGTCTTGCCACTCATCCATCTCAGCATCCTCATTTCAGCCACACTCATTTTATGTATCTGTTGTTTGTTGGTTGCCCAACATTCTAGCTATCTTATAGAATTTTTCCTTTAATTTTAGTGGTATTTGTTTATCACACAACACTTCAGAAGCACCTCTCCACTTCAACCATTCCTCTCTAATTCTATGAGCAACATCATCTACAATATCTCCCTCTTTGTGCATAATTGAACCAAGATAACGAAAATGGTCA
>JAOXJP010235292.1:0-10034 GCA_025762735.1 Platanus orientalis | reverse complement strand
CTTTGATTCCTATCATAAAATTGTCGGTAAACCACAGTGGCCTTACAGTAGTGTGGTTTTCTCCAGTTGAAACCGTGAGGGAAGATGGAATTATTTCAAATTTTCAACAAATCTATCTAGAGCTCCTCATCATGACATTTACATAAAATGTCCTGTCCTATAGGTTGGTGGTGTAGGTATTACTAGAGATATTGCTCAAAATGTTGATTTTACCCCTGGTAGTGCTCAATTTAGGTGTCACATAGTGTAGTACCCGGGCTATTGTCTTCTCCTGGGAAAGAATGATCTCAATCTTATTGGGAGCAGCAAATGGAAATTACCAATATGTACTTGTGAAATTTGTGTGGGAGGAGCCATGTGGCCCCTCCATAAAGGGGCAAATGCATCATTTCATAATGGAGATAGTGCAGCCAGACAGAGCTATCGAAAATAACTTTTGTAGATATTGAATGGGGTTGGCATGTGGCTTAGTTGAAGGATTGTTTTCGCCCTTTTATAGAGGGCCTTCATTATGGACAGAAGATTGGACATCATTGTGAAGGGGCAAAAACGAATTTCCGTAAGCCTTTTATGGACGATTACAAGAACCAAAGGAATCCCATGTCTCAGAGACCATTATTCCAGTACGCTAAAGGGAGTTTTGGGGCTGTCTTTAAACAGGGGAAATCTTGCAACTGCTTTTCATGTTTTCAACAGAGCTCTGAGCATTCCAAGGAGCTTGAAATGGCGGATGAGGTGTTGGATATCTTGCTGTTTAATAGAGAGTTGACAAACCAAGACAAATTTGAGTCTATTAGGGGAAAATTATGGCAGGGGATAGTGGGGTGTCATGTAAAATAGATATGGAGAAGGCACACGTCCTGGTCAACTGGATTTTTCTTGATTACATGTTTAGGAGAATGACAAGATGGTGGAGTTGGATGAGGAATGCTGTATCATTCTCTATTCTAATAAATGGATCTCCTGTTGGTTATTTTAGGAGCTCAAGGGGCCTAAGGTAGGTCAACCCTCTGTTCCCCACCCCCT
The DNA here is from genome assembly GCA_025762735.1 of Platanus orientalis. NCBI lineage: Eukaryota > Viridiplantae > Streptophyta > Magnoliopsida > Proteales > Platanaceae > Platanus > Platanus orientalis. The sequence goes on along the minus strand of JAOXJP010235292.1, from coordinate 9,008 downwards.
TTCTGTGATGGTAGCAGAGGTGTTGGGGGGTCTTTTATCTGGTGGAGGGTTTTTTTGTGGGAAGGGTTGGACAGATTCACTCACCTTCAGAGTGTGGATGATGGATTAGCTTTTTTTTTTTCCTTCTTTTTCTTCAAGACTTTTCAGTGACTGGTTTGATTCTTGAGATGTGTGTTGAGATCCTTTGAGGCGATCTTTGGCCTTAAAATTATGTTCTTTAGCTCCATGTTCAGAGTGGGGTGATGTTCCACATATTCAAGACTTGCCTGCTAGTTTGGGATTTAATCATAGATCTCATCCATCTGTCTATGTGGGCCTCTCAGTTGGGGCTCACTTCAAGAGAAAGGAGATATGGAATCTTGTTCTGGGAAGAATCTTTAAAAGATTATGAGGATGGAAGGGTCTGTACTTGTTTAAAGGTAGAAAGACAAATTTACTAAGGCAGTGTTTGCTAGTCTCCCTGCCTACTATTTGTCTTTGTTTGTTATCCCAGTTTCAGTGGCTAAATTGATAGAGAAGCTTTAATGGGAGTCCCATTAGGGGGAGGGGATGAAGAAGGATTCAGAATATCACCTTGTAACTTGGGCTAAAGTTTGCAAGGCAAAGCATAAAGGTTTGGTGGGTTTTGGGCATAACAATCTCATGAACAAGGTTTTTCATTTGAAATGGTTGTGGCACTTTGGGGGAAGAAAGGGGTAGCATGTGGAAACAGATCCTGGAAGCGAAGTATGGGCTGGAAAATGTTTGGGAGAGCAATCAGGTATGTTTTCTCTATGGCCAAAGCTGTTGGAAAGGTATCATGTCCCTATTAAAGACACCAACATGTGACCTATCAGCTCACCTCTCCTCTTCAATAGTGTACCAGGAGCTTCGGGCAAGCTAGTGAGGAAGACTGTGAGTGAGGGTTTAGACAGGGAGGGATGGTCTGGTCATTGAGCTCCTAGAATTTGCAGACGACTCGTTCTGTTGTGAGGCGGAAGAGAACTTGTGGAATCGAATATGTATCCTTTTTTTTTTTTTTTTGAAGTTGTCTTGGATCTTTGGATTAACTTGCACATATGAATAATCTTTAGGGTGGGCTCGATCTTGAATTTAGAGCGGTTTGCAGTTGTTTTGGGGTGTGGTGTGGCCCACTTTCTTGCTACATACCTCTTAGATTGCCCCCCTGGAGCAAATTATTGTTCCATAGCAATTTGTAATCATGTATTATTTCAGAATCGGTTTTGGGGTGTGGTTGATGCAGCACAACCCAATAGTAAGGTTGGATCCTGTGGGTAATGGGCCCAAGAGATCTACTGATGCAGACATCATGACCAAGATGATGATTGAGCCTTGTTCCAGCTTTATTTATTTCCTTTTATTTTTTTATGTCATTGTGTCTCATGAAAAGGGGGGCACAAAATTTTGAGGGTATTTTGGTCCGTAGGAATTATACGAGGTCATTTTTTGTTATTTTGAGTAGTGTAGGGTTACTTGTGTCAAGAGAATAGTAGAGGGGGGTATTTGCAATTTTTAACTTTTATAAACAAAACCCTGGTCGTGGGTAGCTCTATAAAAGCTATCCTATGCCCCTTTTATTTTTTATGATGAATTTAACTGAGGAATCACTTGATTTAGCATGGGAATGTGCAAGTAGGAATTTTGTTTATGTCTCTTCATTATTTTAATAATTTTTATTCCTATCTCTCTAAGCACACACCCGCTAACCTATATGCATGTTGCATCAGATTTGGTATCAAAGCTTAGGTTTAGGGTTTCCGTTACCCTTAGGTTGCATTTTAGGTGTAGTCTATGCATGTTAGGTTTGCAATTTTTGCATATTTTAATTTTTATTTTACTCATTGCATTGCATATTTTAATTTAATTCGTACCATTGCATATTTTATTGTTTTTATTTTATTTAGCATCCTTAGGTAATTTTCTACACTTAGGGTTTTATTTTAATTAAGTTTTTATTTTTATTTTTGGAGTCCATGCATTCTTTTAGGGAGTTCTGTGGTTACTATCCCTAGTCCCTTGGTGTATGTTCACTAGGTCCAGAGTAGTCTAGCATACCGAAGATGTCCCTAAGAGAGGATTAGTTCTCCATTCACTTAGAGACCGACCTTTAGAGATTTAGTAGAGAGGACTAGTTCTCCATTTTGTGGAGAGTTGTTCTCCCATACCATGAGTGATCCTCATGAGGGGAGAGGAGTCCACATGGATCATGCCCAGGACCACCACTCAGGCCATAGGTCCATCATAGTTAGAGTGTATACTTTTAATGGACGACCAGATCCCGGGTACTTCTTGGAGTGGGATAAAGAGATGGACCAGTACTTTATTTGGTATGATATCTCTCCTCACAGACAAGTTAAGTTTGCTAAGACAAAACTAGTTGGGTCAGCTCAATCTTACTAGGAGTGGGTTGAGCAAGAGATTTATTGGCGATATGAGAGACCATTACTAGTTGGGTAGACATACGGAGTAAGCTCAAAGAGAGGTATGCTCCATGTTATTATTAGACTCGACTTCTCATCTAGTGTAGCAGACTACATCATACGGTTTGACAATATTAGATTGAGATGTGGGGTCTGTGAGAGGTCTGATACGACCATCACTAGATTCAAAGAGGGACTTAGACCTGAGATTTAAAAGGAGTTCATACCTTACTACATTACCACACTAGAGCAGGTCTACCGGATAGCTCAGGACGTGGAGATTTATTTGAGGCGTCCTATTAGTGGACAACCATCCACACCAGGTCCTAACACCTCTAGACCTGACCCTACTACTGAACAGTATCCTAGTCAGCTGGAACAATCTTTGCTTCTACTAGACAATGTGCACCAGGTTGAGTCATAGGAGAATCAGTTATTAGATGGAGTGAGAGTTGATGAGGCATATGACCCTCTTGTGATGAAGGTATGTAGTGATGATGAGGATGACGTCGATGAGATTGTTGATCCTCTTGAGGCTTTAAGTGATGATGAGTCAGACTCTCAGGAGTTTGACCAGGAGGTTTAGGGAGTTCAAGAGAGTGCATCCATAGAGACCCTAGTGTCTAGTTCTGTTGCACCTAACCTTGACCATGATATATCTGGTGAGACCTTGGTATCTATTTCTGTTGTACTTGACCCTAACCATGGTACACCTGTAGAGGTCTTCGTGTCTAGTTCTAATGTGCCTGACTTTGACCTTGATCTTGAGCAGGAGATTCATATGGTCAAAGAGATTCATGTAGTCCAAGAGGTCCAGTTGAGTGTCCCCATAACGCTTATAGAGTTTGGACTTGTTGAGCCTGAGCCTGAGCATGCGCTTGGTATTATTTTAGACATTAGGTTGTGTTTTCTGTCTGAGGGAGAACCACTTGTGCCCAAAGTATACATATTCCTTGAGGAAGTGATTCATACTCATAGGGTATTCATTTCCCTAGTACCTCTTTAGGACTTAGCTTTTGGCTATTTTTGGAAGGTACTATGGAAGATGAAGGATGTATTGAGTAACCAATTATCACATGAATACCATCCACCTACTGATGGGTGTCTTGAGATGGTAATCAGGAGTTATGGTCCTTTACTGAGCTTAGAGACTTCACAGAGATGTCTGGTCGGTGAGAACCTCAAGACATGGGGTAGTGTTCTGTCTATCACAGAGTTTGCATACATTAGTTCAGTCAATAGGATAACTGGCATGAGTCTGTTAGAGATTGTCAATTTAGCAGGCCTATGGTTCCTATGTATTTTCTATCTATGTTTGCTTTCCATTGTTCATTTGAGTCTGTATCTACATTGGCATTGCATTGTTATTCATCACACTAGGAGATCGGGTATAAAATTGTTATGAGGAATGGGAGATATAAGCGGTCGGCTGATTTGCACTGTTTACATTGTGACTTTCAGGTCGGTGATTTAGTTAGGTTCGATTGCATGTGAGGAGTTTGGGACTTCATAAAGTTCTGAACAATATTGGACTTAATATATATGTTTTGGATATTCCGACTACTTTGGAGATCAGCCCTACCTTTCTTGTTGAGATTCTTGTACCATATCATAGCCATTCAATACCTAATCCTCAGTCTTCTGCAGTTACTCAGACCTTAGTCCTTCAGTCTCCTCAGCCTATGCCATTACTGCCATCAGTTACTACTTATAGGAAGGAAATTAAGGCCACATTAGATGATTAGATCATTTCTACTCGACGAGGAGGTTACCAGAGATACCTCGTCAAGTGGAAAAACCGGCTAGGGGTTGGCAGTATTTGGTTGACAGAGAGCAAGTTGCGGCAAATTGACAATGATGTTCCAAAGTAGTATAGCTGCCGTTTATCGTCAGAAGCGACTCTTTCCAAGAGGGGAGAGTTGATGCAGACATCATGACCGAGATGATGATTAGGCATTTTCCCAATTTTATTTATTTACTTTTTCTTATGTGTCATTTGTCTCATGTAAAGGGGGGCACAGAATTTTGAGGGTATTTTGGTCCGTAAGAATTATATAAGAGTATTTTTGTTATTGTTTAAAGTTTAAAAGTAACTTAGAGAAGAGTTAATAGAGGGAGGGTTATTTTAGTCAACACATGGGATTTCTTATGTAACCCTAATCGTGGGGCTCTATAATAAGAGCCCACAACCAACTTTTGAATTTTATGCAATATTTGAATAAAATTTGGTTGTTCACATTGACATCTTCTTCCTCTTGCTTGTTGCAACTAAAAAACTACAAAACCTGGAATAGGTTTAGGTGTAATCATAGTTTAACGGGAGTAATGGAGGCTATTCTCTTCCCCTTTGATCAAAGGTCCTCTCCCTCCTCCTTTCTTTCATGTTTTTAAATTTTTATAGATTCTCATTGTTGTTGGAGATTATACCAACCTCAGAAGATTGCAACCCCACCTCTTCAATTTTGAGTTTTTATTCAAACATCTCCAAGTTGTTCTACAGGTCTGTACGACTCACTTGGAAGCAGCCAAGTACAAAAAAATTTCAGCCACAAGAGATTCCCAAGTGGGTTCCTTAGGCCTGGACGTCAGATCAACTTTCAGGTACATACTCTAGTTGATACCTCTTCAAATCCCATTAAACTATGGACTAGTGGAAGTTGTGTGGCATATGTTCAGTGGCTGATTTGCTAATTCCCTGACTACAATACTCCTACCTCAGCCTATTTCGTATCATATTACATGTAACATGTGCCCTGCATCTATCTATGTTGACCCCTTACATTACCATTATGTTTCTCTCACTATTTCTTTGTTATGACAAATTTTGACCTATTCTAAAGCATCAGATTTTACTGGACAGCAACTTGTCATTTTTTTTTCTTAAGTAAGCGGATACTCTTTTCATATTGCTTAGGTTTGATTCTGTTTATTGCTTTGTATGCCTTAATCCTTATCATGCTTAATGAACCTAACTTGAATGATCACCTAAATTGGTGCGTGACTGTGTAAATAGGAATATTGTTTATGTTTATGCATTACTTTACAATTTTATTCCTAGCTCCTATGCACACACCCACTTACCACCATGCATGCTACATCAACGGGAATAGCAGTGTCATCGACCCATGCAACCTTGTAGGGTTTTGGATGTTTCTATGTTGGCAACTTGAGTTTATCAATTACCTCTTGTGAGATAAAATCCATCGCACTACCACCATCGATGATCATGTTGCATAACTTGCCCTAACACTTCACCCACGTACAGAATATAGTAGTCTGTTGCCAATCTTCCACTTCCTCCTTAGTAGTGGCAACTGGCAAGGAGTCAACATATAATAAGTGTAGGAACTTCAGTTTCGGTCTTGACTGCAGTTGCCATGAGGGAGCCTTACTGATTGTGATACAGGGCTCTTCATAAGGTTGCTCTACCTCGGTGTGCTCATCACAATATCCAAAGTCATCTTGGTAATAGGAATCCTCTTTATTACCACAATAATGAAGGTTCCTAACTTGCAGCAATTCAATAGAAAAGTGACATTTCTAGCCACAACGGAAACAAACGACATCTCATTGATCTTGCCTAAGAGAATTAGAAGTATGACCTCCCCCTCTGTTATTGGGTCCTTGCCACACAGGCTGCCCATGACATCCATTTGATGGTAAAGGACGCTGCACATGTTGTGGAGGCCGCAAAGACGACATCTACATCTGTGGGCGGGGCTGAAATGGGTGTGGAGGTGGTCTATAGCCTTGAGGTGGAGATCGGTTAAGCTGTGAATTTGGACCTCTCATGGAAGATTCTCCAATTGAAGAGTTGAAACATCGAAGATTTTGCTGTCTTAGTTATTGTTCAACTTAGCAAGCCTTCCAATGAACATCATCAACAGATTCAAAATCACACATGACCATCTCACATTGGATCTCATGGCGTAATCCAGCTTGATAGCAATTAGTAGTCACGTGATCAGCTTCTCCAAGCTTGCAACAGATAGTAAGCTCATTAAAATTCTCAATGTAATCATCTATTGATAAAGTTTCTTTCTTGAATGCGAGGAGCTCATAGAAAAGGGTATCAAGGCAATCTGAAGGCAGATACTTACTTTCCAACTTCTCTCTCATGTCAACCCATCTAGTGATAGCAGAGAAACCCATGATGAGATTGTTGTCATCGATGTTGCACCACCAAATTCTTGTTGGACCCTTTAGCTTAACCTTAACAAAGGCCACTCATTAGGCATCTTCCATATCATATTGTGCGAAATAATCCTCAGTGCAATAATCTAGTCAAAAAATCCCTTCGTATCTAGGCAACTAGTGAAGTCTAAACTTCAACTCATACTTTCTTCGTGATACCATCATTTTTTGGTGCTCCTAGAGGCTTGTTGAGGCTTCTCTCTACAAAAAGCTGTTACATTAAATCATAAACAAACTCTCAATGGCCAGTATTGTTCTGATTTACTGAAGGTTCAAGCTAAAGATTTGGATTATCAGTCAAATTTTCGTGTGGATCATGTTGTTCATCATACATTTCTTTTCGTAGTTGGTCAATAACAGTTTCTACATAGGCTATTCTTTCGAATAACTCAATGATATTGTCTCATTGTTGATCGATAAGCATTCCTCAATAGATGTGACCGCAATGGGTAGTCATGATATCAGAGAAGTAATATTGACAAGGTACAAGTAGAAGGTAGGCAAGAAATAGCGTATAAGTTGTTGATGATGTGGACATTGAAGACCAAGTGGGACCTACACGTGGCTTGGTGGGGTATACACATGGACAGCATGTAGGAACACTTGTTCTCACATCACATGGAGTTTATGTTGCTCATTAGAAGCTTTTATGAGTTGTTTTATGTCTTTTAGTTAATATTTTATGTGTTTTTAGAATTTAGGACGGGAAATTGCAGTTTTTCTTTTTGGGTCTTTAAGTCAACAACTTTGTTATTTGAAATAAGGTTGATCGACCACCATTAGGAAGCCCACATTTTTGTGTGTTTTCAAATGTTCAGTATTCAAAAGTATTTGGAAAGAGTCATATTAGTTTAGGTTTCTAAAATTAGAAACTCCTATTTCTTTTGTTATTTAGTCTTTAAATAGAGGGGATCTTTCTTGTAATCGACATAATGAAATAAACAAAAATTTTGGGTTTTGCTTCCACGATTTGGGGGTATTCTTCTTCAAGTTTTCTTGTGCCTAAAACTTGAACCTAGGTAAGGTCTTCGTAGGATCGTGGGGTAGGGATTTTTTTTTAAGAAGATAAGGAAAATATATTAGGCCATTACCGGGCACAAGCATGAGAATGCCAGGCATTGAGCTACAACAACCCGAAATGCTAGGCATCGTGGGGTAGGGATTACTCCACACAGGTATTCATTCCTTCTTTTTTTTCTTTGTTTATTTTCTGTTCTCAGTTTTTTGATTTCAAGATTCCATTAGAGAGCTTTAAGAAGATTTCTTTATTGGTTCTTAAACCCACACAGCCTATACTACCTTGGAATCAGTATTGAATTCCTTCTTCCCCATTATTCCCACCACCCATACACTGATCTCCATCACCTCTAACCTGCGGCTGATCCAAATCCCCTGCCCTACTCGGTTTCACCTGGTTTCTCCTACCAAAAAGATCCCAATACCAACACCACATTAGATTAATGACATCATTCAAACTACCCAAACCACATTACGTAGTCTTCGAACAAGGTACCAAATTCCCAAAGCAAACTGAATTAAAATAAATAGATCATCGACCAATCCGCTATATGCCAAGCATGTACGGGGAAAAAGAAATGACGGTTTGCACTTTCTCTAGGTGCTTATCTTCTTATGAGTTGCCTCCAACCCAAAAGCCTAATCTGTAGGAGGAACTGAAATATTCTATACAACCTTCAGAAGAATTGGGTGTTGGGATTGTCATTGGGACAGCAAAGGCCCTGAAAAAGAAATAGAAAGAGCATTTTCCAATAGACTCTTTAGACATTATCACTCTGATCTACCTGAAATTAAAGAACTCCTTCGTATAGTTATGAGGAAAATCACTTTCCCGAGCACAACCTCTTAAGTCCCCCACATTACCCAAAATCCCAAGATAATCCCGAGAGAGAAACTGATACAAAATTTAAATTAGGTTTTCTTTTTTACAGGACAAAGGAATTTGGAACTTTAATTGATAGAAAAGCCGGAGGATCCAACTAAGTTCTTCCAAGGGTGTGAAAGAGTGACTTGATTTGCAATGTTTGGATCTCAATCATTCAAAGGCAGACCATATTTAGCTATAATGCCAACATGCCAAAGACTAGAGGGTTCGCTAGGGAAGCTTCATAGACACTTCACCAATAAAGCTAGGTTTCTTTCTTGTGTAATGGTGAAGTCCAGAACTCCAGCTTCTTTTGATTTGCAAACAATGTCCCAATTGATCAAATGGTATTTTTTGATATGTCTTGGCTCCCACAAAAAATGTTTTTTATGCTCTCTCAACACTTTAATGACATTAACTACAACAATAACAACCACAACAACAACAACAAACAGCCTTATCCCAACTATTTGGGGTCAGCTACACGAATCCTGTTCCGCCATTCCACTCTG
>JAOXJP010235291.1:0-10035 GCA_025762735.1 Platanus orientalis | reverse complement strand
GAGAGAGAAAGAGAGAAAGAGAGAGGAGACAGACCCTCCCTCTTCATGAGATGAGAGAGAAAGTAGAAAACCCCAAATCGTGGGCAGCAACCAATCCAAAAACACTTCTTTAATTCATCATAAAAATCCCCCAATTACAATGTGGCCGATTGGCCTTTATAAGAACCCTACAAATCCTAATATCATTAGGATTCCAAATCTGCCCCTAGTAATAAAAATAAAAATAAAAATAAAAACTGACTAAAATAACCTGTCTACTAATGATGTACGAACAGCCCTACTTTAACACATAATAAAGCTTTTAAAAAAATACTCCTAACTTCTAAAATTTCAACTAACTCCCTCCCCATGGCATTAAAGCCTTATTACATCAATTCCACTCTAATAAATCCCTAAAACAGCAAAAAAAATAAGACTAATTATTATGGACAGCATGCCTCCTCCAAGGTCTAGTCTTGGCCTTGACCTTTGGCTTCCAAAGTGGGTAATTAGTCTCCATCCAATGAAGTGTTGCCATATCAATAACTGAATAACCTTTCAAACAACACCAAAATCAAGCCAAACGAGTAAGCTTTGACCTCTCAAAATAAGGCTTAAAGAAAAGTTATGGAATAAGAACTTTCACATTCCTAAAGACAACAATAAAACCTGTTCTACGTCTTAATAAATAAAAGCCCCTAAACTAACAAGAAACTAACTTAAATTAATACAAAGCTAACAAAATTAAAAATTATTTCCAAACATTTTTTATGAATATTTCCAGACAAAAATATTAAACTGAAAAGACCCCTATATAAGACCATCAAATTTGAGTATGGGCTGTTTCGCGGTATGGGCTGTTTCACTTACCGCATCATTCTCCCCTGGTTCAGAAAAACTCATCCATGAATTCTATAATGTAGCAAGAATACAAGACAATTGCGACCATGCAATCAAGCTTCCATGATTTTTTGCCTTTTCCAAGATATGCTCTTGCTCCTCGAAAGGCGACTTGTGAAATGTGGAGTTAACAAGTTATCTTCATACTCATGTTGTAGAGTTTCTAGAATTGATTTAACTTGAATTTTCTTTTCTTCCACTGATTGAAGCATCGTTTAATTCTCCAATGGTTAAACTTTAAGAGACTAAAGTGTTTCCCGTTGTGAGACAACACCCAAAACTACTTTGTTCAGTCCAAGTTGTAAGTAGAATTGGTGAAGACAGCTTTGGCTCATTGGTTCACTTTGAGAACATTATATCAGCTTACTTTGCCTCAATCAAAAGAGAAGTATCAATTTCATAGCCATCTTTGACGCAATTGGGCTTGTTGTTCATGTGAAACAAGACTATGAAGCTAAGAGCCAAGCCTGTCCCTCACCGCTAGAGAGCTCAAGCTTGCAACTAACATTGCAACACCCATTATGAGGCCAAAGACAAAACAAATTGCAGCAGTAGGGAGAGAATAACATACCCACTTTAAGTGATCTTCATACAAGATAAAGAACCAATAAAGAAGAGAACCTTTTTCTTTATAATATTATTCAAAGATACCATTTCTCATGGCCATAAGGCCCTTTAAAGATAAGGGACCCTCTACCCCTTTCTCCATTCAACCAAGCATTAAATGCTTTAAAACAAAAGACTAAACAATTCCATTTCCCATATAGCTAACCCCTTTCCAAACTAGCATTAAATGCAACTACCATTTCCTGAGATAAAAGAATGGAGAAAAAAAATCTAGGTTTCATTTATAACTTCTCCACCAAAACCCACTAAAGACTTGCATGGGTGAACTCATGAAACAAAAATTGATTTGTTAAGGCCAACCACATACCCAAGAAAACCAACCCAAAATAACACCCTTGGCTGAACTACCTATCACTTGCATTTCTTTAAATGATCCAGCTGCTCCATGTAGGCCAATGCAACCTGGTCTACATCAATCTCCCACACTATACAATTCTCCTTTAACATCACAGATATAATATTCAAACTCTTCCTGCTTATTATCTTCCAATGATGACTGCACCATATGAGTAGGCTGTTGTGGCTTTACTTTAAATCAATAGTACACATTACAACTAAAATATACAAAATATGTGTCTCCTCAACATAAGAAGCCTTCCTTCTTCTAATGGAACAATTTTGCAATCATCACCATTAATATAACCCAGTCTTTACTCTGATACCAAATTGATGTAGGACCAAAGCTATGATACCAAGCAAAAGTAGGACCAAGGCTCTAATCTAGTGCTTCAATAGAGAAATCTTCAGTAAGAGAAAATAACAAACAAAGAATAGAGAAAGAGAATAAGATACCAGCTAGAGTCACATTAGTTGAACCTAGGAATCACACCTGGGGTTAAAAGCAGATGTATGCCTTAAAATTTCAATCAATCATTAATAATTAATATTAAAATTCAGAGCTACAAAGTGTGTGTGTGTGTGTGTAGCCTTTACACATTAGGTTTCCAAATCCCACCCTAATTAGACTTCCTAAAAAAAGTTAAACTCCAAAATACTTTAATTCTTTTTTTCTCAAATCATTATAGATTTGCAAGATCTTAAACTCATTGGAGAGATAAGTGAATAACAATTCAAATGACATCAAAATCAAATGCAGCGGGTGTGTTTTTACCTCGCAAAATAAAGCTTAAAGAAAACTGACAAAAATAAGATTCACTTTCCTAAAAAAATAAATAAAACCTATTCTATTTAAAAATAAATAAAACTTCAAAACTTGTTGATAAGAAACTAACCTAGATTAATACAAAACTAACCAAATTTAAAATTATTTTCATACAAAAATACTAAACCCAAAATACCCTTGTATAAATCCATCAAACTACTAGCATCACATAATGTTTGAGCTAGTAGTCTTGTTGGTCAAGAAGAAAGCACTGCTTTAGCAGCTCGTAAATCTAAAAATAATTTAGCCAATACCCCATTACTTCTTTTCTTTTTTTTACAAAAATACCCAAGACTGTACAATCAACCTCAAAACTAGGCGAAGGATGGCTCTCATGAGTTCGCATGACCATGATTGTAAACATTCAAATTAACTATAGCTGCATAAAAATGGTAGACAAGTGGATATCCACTAAAAACCTAGCACACCTTTATAGTGTGGTTTCTAATATCAGAGTACGAATCAATATTGATTTGTTGTTATTTCAGAGATCTGCTCACCAGATACATATAGGTTATTTATTTGTTAGTTATTGGAAACAAATAACCAGAAAGGTGAGTAGATCACTGAACTAGCAAGTTAAGAATCAAATCAATATCTACATATGTTTCCTATGAATCTCAACGGGATGAGGACGTTGCCCTAGGTGGGTATTTGTTATCCTCATCTTGAAAGGAAAGAAGGGTTAGCTTACTCTCTTGGTCTGGAAAAAAAAAAAAAACTTTCAGTTCCTCTAGTAATGTCAAACTCACTCCCAATGGTATACAATAGTATTAATGGGTACAAAAAGGGTGATTGTATTGAGACTAGTGTAGAGAAAAAAAATAAAAATGGAATAGATATTTAAGGGAATGAAGAACGCTAGCAAAGGTTCAAAAATTTCAATAACAAAAAATAATGAAATAAAAACCAGAGAAGAAGAAGATTCAAAGAGTCCACCTTGAGTTATTGAATCCACCAAAACAGTTGTTAATGGAATCCACCATTAACAAAACTCCAGAGTCCACCAAAGAACGACATTTAGTATGACAATCTTCAATACTTTTTCATTTAGTTATTTTAAGGAGAATACATATAATTATAGGCCACAGTTCCCTCCCTTATTCTTCTAAAAACATTAAGCCCAATCAAAAAAAGGGAAAAAAGAACTCAATTCATACTAAAAAAAAGATGACCCAACCAAAGTAGGAAGAGAATTCTCCTGAAATAGGAAAACACTCGAATTCCTTCTAAAAGAAAGAGATCTCAACCATAATAGGAAGAGAATCTTACCCAAAATTGGAAAATACTCTACCTTCTTCCAAGAGAGAACTCTACCCACAATAAGAATGATATTTTCTAGCTCTTGTGTACATTTAGATTAGAAAAATTACATAATAAGACTTTTTTTTTTTTAAAAACACCTAAGATGAAGAATGACTAAGGTACCCTCAATCTAGAAATTACCAAAATATCCATAGACTGTAATTTACTTAAATACCCCAAATATCCCCAAGTCTTGAATATAGGTTGTTTTGCGTCCCGCAACATTCTCCCCTAGTTCAAAAAAAAAAATCACCCTCAAGTTTTGTGATATTGCAAGAATAATAAAATATCCAGGACTATGTAATCAAGCTTTGATAATTCTTTCTCCTTTAGAACATGTTCTTACCTTTCAAAAACCAACTTGCGATTGTATGGAGTTAAGAAGATATTTTAGTAATCATAGTATAGAATTTCTAAAGAAGCTCCTTCTCTTCTATTGATTGAAGCATTGTTTAATTCTCTAAATTTTTTTGTAGAGGTTCAAGTGTCTCTTGTTGTGAGACATCATTCAAACTCAATGGAGTGTTCTCTTGCATATTCTCTTCAAAAGTTGGAACCATAGGAGTATGTTGTTATGGCTTTGCTCTAAGTTGATAACACTCGCCATGGTTAAAAATATGCAAGACTTGGGTTTCTTCAACATATTTAGCTCTCCTTTCGACGATCCATTGTTTTCCTAGCACCACCTTATAGTTTTCCAATGGAACGACTACACATTTAGAACCATCAATGTATCTCCTTGTTCAAATTGAATGGCGAAACCTTCTTTAGAATATCCACAATATAGATGATCTATAGTATCTTGTAATAATTTCTCAGCAGAACTTGTAGAAATCATAATCTCATTATTTCTACCACTAAACAGAAATTTGATTGCATTCCTAGAGGGGAAAACAAACCTAGTTCTAATATCTAAAACCAACTTCCAGGCTTTGCTTTGATACCAAGCTGATGCTGGAAAAAATCCCAAAAAGATACAACATTATTTATGGGTACGAAAAGGATGGTTGTAATGGGACTAGTGTAGAAAAATAAAAAAGGAATAGAGATTAAAGGAAATAGAGAGGGTTCGCGAAGGTTCAAAAACTTCAATAACAAAAAATAATGAAATAAGAACAAGAGAAGAAGAAGAAGATTCAAAGAGTCAACCTTGAGTTATTATGGAATCCACCAATGGTTATTAATGGAGTCCACCATTAACAAAACTTTGAAGCCCACCAAAGAAAGACATATAGTAAGACAATCTTCATTACTTTTCATTTATTTATTTTGAAGAGGATACATATATTTTATATGTCACAGTTTCCTCCCTTATTCCTCTAAAAACATAAAGTCTAGCCAAAATAAATAAAAAAACCAACTCCTACTTAAAAAAGATGACCCAACCAAAGTAGAAAGAGAATCCTCCTGAAATAGGAAAACACTCGAATTCCTTCTAAAAGAAAGAGATTTCAATATAGGAAGAGAATCTTACCCAAATTTGGAAAATACCCTACCTTCTTCCTAGAAGGAAATCTACCCACAATAGAAATGATATTTTTTAACCCTTGTATTGTACATGCAACATTTAGATTAGAAAATTTATACAATAGGACATTCTTTAAAAGACACCTAAAAAGGAAAATTACTAAGGTACCCTCAATCTAGGTTACCAAAATTACCATAGACTATAATTTACTAAAATACCACAAATATCCCCAAGCCTCAAATATAGGTTGTTTTGCGTCCCGCATCATCTAGGCTCTTCCGCTTTGGAGAATATAGTGCTTCAATAGATCAGGTTTGCTAAGCTTGCATGTCAAATCAAAATTAAGCATGTATGTTAAATAAAAAGTTAAAAACCACATTTCTAAATCCATTATTGGTCAGATCTTCCAAGTAAATTGGTCAGATTGTCGAAGTTACTTGTGAGTTGTGACATTATCAATAGTTACGCATTCACAGTTATCAAAAAAAAATTGTTCCAAGTAAACTACAAAAATAACTTTGTCATTTCACCTACGGTCTGGTTGCATATAAGTCCATAAAGTCATATAGACAGCAAAAACATTTAATATTGGATTTTCCAGACTGTAAGGTAGACAAACATATCAACAGTGGATTTCTTCAAAACCCATATCCAGTAGCAGAGGCATCTCCAGTTATACAGTTCTAAAAATTACTACCTACTGAACCATAGAAAATTATATAGACAAATAGCAAGAATAAGTAATACAACCAACTGGCAAGAGAATTAATCCTAAATTTGAAGGAGAAAGAAGCAAACCCATTTAAAGATTAATTTTCCTAAAATTATAACTTATTTACCTGGAAGATTCTGTGGCACTATCCAAACTACCATGACACCTGCTTTCATGGTCATTTCGTTCACACAGCCTAACATACCTGCTACACAAATGACATAATTCTGTCCGGTTCCCACATACTTCCTAAAATTAGAAAACAAAGCAAATTACACCAGCAAATAAGTCCAAGGTACCTCTAGAGAATGTTCTCATTCAACTCAAAACCATTTACAAATTACTACCTGATGTTTGAAGAGATCAACTGCAGGCAGAGGAAACTCGCAGTATTCACATGTAACAATCCTTTGGGGGCAGTTTTCACCTCTATGGAGAGCTAAAATTTCACGATCTACCGTCTCACTGCAAAGTGAACAAGGCACCTGCTCCCATACAAATCTAATCACCAACATATGACATAGAAAATGTTTACTAAATTCTGTGTCTGAATGCAAAACCATATATCCTCAATGAGCAACATAGTTTAAACAAACAGTCAAGGTGCACATTATTACATATCTCCAAGGAATACGACAATGTAAATAGAGAATATCACAATATCATTGAATTAGATTGAATTTTTTTTCCTTTTTGGAAAACTGTTTGCCAGTTGCCACAACACAATCCTAGAAACAGAATAAAGATTAATGCAATTCACTTCCATCATGTTGGGGCTAACTTTACTTCAGTAACAAGACTCATCTAAATATAGAAAAAATCACGAAATTAAGTTTACCTAAACAATTTTGTAATAACAAGAATTAATCTATTTTACCCGACAATTAGTTACGAAACTACACAAACTGAATGAAATATTTCCTAAAAAATAAGAATAGATACTCTCCAAACACAAAATGTGACATATCAAAGCATACTTATTAACACATGGTTCACAGATTTTTTTTATTGAATCCTCTCCATCTCCACCAATACCACCCCCACCATATGAGGACCTCAGACAACATAATATAAAGTAACTGTACTTGTTATAACCAACAAAAGTAATACATGTTACTCATAGTTGACCACTATGCACTTTTAGTCTTTTGTACAATGAAACTTAAAAGGCATTTTTCCATGTTCCTCAGGAACAAAATGGGCTAGCTGATAAACTAGCTTAGGGGAGTTGGGATTCCTTCAGTGTTTATTGGTTCTTCTTTGCCAGAGGGCTGCATGTAGTTGGGCTGTTTTCTTGTTGTTGTATTGGTATTTTGTAATTTCTTTTCTGTTTTTCAATAAAGTTCACTAATTAAAAATAAGAAAAAGTAATGAACAGTTAGTAATCTTCCTGACAATGTATATTACTAGCGGGGGGCATGTCCTCTGAAAGTGACCATTAAACGTGGGATCTGAGGTCTTCAATTTGTCAAAAAAAAAAAAAAACTCTTTAAAGACCAGCAGTTTACCAATAAGACATGTCATAAATAATTATCCACTCCTTTGACTTTCACAAGACAATCCAATAAAGATTCAATTCAACCATATCCAAACAAATTTTCAAAAATAATATGTATGTATGTATGTATTATTGTTCTCCAACTCCCTTTGTTCAAAGGTTTGACTCCAATTTGATGTAGCAACATTACACTACTTGGAGAAAAACTACCCTCTTTGGAAGCCTAGGCCAAGATTCTACCAAGAAAAGAAGAAAGTGGGTAAGTGTCCATGGTAGGGGATGTTTTTTAGGATCTTTTGTTTTGATTTTATCATGTAATAAGGCTCTTAACAGCCATTAAATTTAAAATAAGGGATATAAGTAGTGTTGGTCGTGTGAGTCCATTAGGAGGGTATTTTTGGGACTTTATTCTAAATTTTATTAATAGGGTTTAAATACTCTAATTAGTGTAGCCGTGAGGCAGTTTTTGAAGAAATCAAATAGTGTTTTTTTGAACCCATGCGTGAGCTGGTCTCCTTCCTCCTCCTTAACAACTTCTCCTAGTGAGAGAAATCCTCTTCTTTTTCAATCACTTTCATCTCTCCCTCCATCTTATTCTCTTTCATTCTTCTTCTCTTCTTCATATTATCCTTTCCTTCTTTATCCCATTCCTTCTTCTCCTCCTTAGTATATTTTATCTTTCATCATCTTCCACATAAAATTTCTTCAAATTTTGGACCTAACCTCTTCTCATCACCATTCCCTAACGCTTGTTCTATTGATCAAACCCTTTCATAAGGGGGTTACTACACCTTGGGCAATCCACCTGGGAGAGTCCTCTCTCTCATAAAACTCAGCCCTACAAAATAGGGACTGGTCTACATAGGGGTAGGCGGCACCTTGTTCTATAGTTGGCTTGTGTTGATTTTTTTTTGCACACTTTGGAGCAAGCTTTTGGACATATTCCTACACTTTCCAAGAGGTATTTTAGGCTTCTTTACAAGGTAAACATAGCTCCTTGAAAGCTTGGCTGTATATAAATTCGTGGGTGATTCTTTGAATTTCTATTGAATTCAAGTATAGCATATTTGAGGATTTTCTAGAAAAAATAAATAGAGTGCTCAGAAATTTGTGAAATTTTTACTAGAGACCTCTGAATATCTGCCTTGCTTAACCCTAAAGTTTTAGAATTTTCTGAAATCCACCAGGGGTATTTTCGTAATTTTCCAACTTCTGGAAAATTACAGATTTGCCCCTTGACCGAAAATTTCAGATTTTTATTTCTGGGTTGTTATTTAATTATTTAAAGTTGTTTCCCATCATTCTGCATCACAATTCTTTTTATGCCATCGCTGGAAGAGATCTTGTTTCATTTAGAATTCCAGTGTTGATTGAGAGACAGAAGAGTCATTTCATAAACTGTTCAAGTGATAGCTGACAGACAGAAAAGCTACGAAATTGTCAACTGCCACATAATTGGTTTCTTCTTCCAGATTCCATTTACCTTCTTTCACCAGATTATCTCTAAATAGGACTAATTTTTCTCCTTTTAGGTTCACCATCCAATTCTTTGACACCTACTCTCTCTCCCCTTTCCTTCTCTTTCATTTCTATATAAAAGCATCTAAAACCACTAGCCCATGTTGAGAGGTCTAGTTGTCTCCTAGGACACTTTACAATCCTTACATGTTAATGGCTCTATCCTCCAAGTGATAACAAAATTCTAACTTGTAATTGATTCACTTATAAAAATCATCAAATGCTCATCTCTCTTTTTAAAGCATGTTCATTTCCCACCTACTCTTACCGAATGTCATGCAATTGAAGTCTTTTAAGTTTTTAAAATGTGCAAGACCAATCTAATAACATTGACCCAATAGCCTAGCAAATATTGAGTGTAGGGAAAGAAAAATCCTTAATTAATTCTTTTATTTCTCTCCTTCCACAATCCCCAATGTATGGCAAAGGGGATCATACTCCATTCAATATGTACCTCCACTTCAAAGGGAATCTGAGGCCACAAAAAAAACACATATCATACCCACTCTTCACAGCATAGAGATATAAAAATGCCCCATACCTAGGGGTGTCAATTGGGCCGAGTCGGGTCGGGCAAGGGCTAACCCTAGACCAGCCCGAAAGAAAATGTATTGGCCCAAGCCCAGCCCGAGCCCGAACTCACTTTAAAATAGCTAGCCCGAGCCTTGCCCGGTATAAAACTGTGGGCTTCGGGCAGCCCGAAGTGATTAACTACAAGCTTGCCCAAAACAGTAAATTTACTTCCTTTTGAAAACCACGTGTCATATTATTATTAAAAAAAAATGTGAAGCCTTTTTGAATATATATATATATATATATATATATATATATATATATATATATATATATATATATATATATAAAAA
>JAOXJP010235290.1:0-10035 GCA_025762735.1 Platanus orientalis | reverse complement strand
GTAAGGAGGGATTTATTAAGAGCATGCAAATCTCTAAAGCCCAGTCCCCCTTCTCTCTTACTTTTCTTAAGAAAATATGATATGGAATCCCCTTGTCTTAATTCTCTAGAAGGTCTTATTTGATCCTCAAGAACATTAATAAGAATTATATATCTCACAAACGCCATACAATCCCAAAATCACTTCATCCATTTATCATTAAACCCTATTTTCTTCATCATAGATTTCACCATTATCCATTCAACTTTATCATAAGCCTTGCTTGTGTCAATCTTAAGAGCAAGGTGCTGAATTTTACATTTTCCAATTCTAAGAAAACTAGGGACTTCATGGACAATAAGGATATTGTTAGTGATCATTCTACCTTTAATGAAAGCACTTTAATTAGGGAAAAATAATTTCAGGAAAGACATCTTTCATTCTATTAGACAAAGACTTTGAAATGATTTTATAAATTGCATTGCAAAGGCTGGTAGAGTGAAATTATGAGATGAACTCTGGATTCTTAATCTTAGGAACAAACATGATGAAAGTTTAATTAATGTAGGAGATAAACTTACTGTGATTTAAGAATTCTAGAGTAGCCTCAATAATATCATTCCTAACTAAATCCCAATTTTTTTTTTATAAAAGTCAGCTTGGAATCTATAAGGATCAATGACTTTTAATTTCACAAGATTAAAGGCTGCACTCTTAATCTCTTTCCTATAAAAGGGTAAATCCAACATCTTTTTTGAATCCTCATATAGGAATAAGTAACATTTCTCAGTGACATGGCTAACCTGAGATCCACTCGAATATGGGGACATAAATAAGGATGAGAAGAAATCTTTAGTTAAGGACCTAATTTGTTCATTCCCTCTAAACCAATTCTCATTCTCATCTCTAAGAAAGATGATCCGATTCTTAGCTCGTCTCTCTATAGTAAAATGGTGAAAATTAGAGTTTTTATCACCCCACTTTATCCAATTAGCTTTAGATTTTTTAGCCTAGAACCTCTCTTCACAGATAAAGAGTTTAGAAAGATTTCTGTCCACTTCTCTAATTTTCCCCATAGTGTCATCATCAGGTTCACACAATTGAAGGGCACTAAGAAGAGATTTGGAATTAAGAATTTGAGATTGAAGATTTCCAAATATTTTTTTGTTCCACATTTTGAAAATAGGGGGAAGGGCTAAGGTTTCAATTGATTTTCTCAATCTTACCTTCAATCTTCCTCTTATCCCAATCACTTTGAATTTGATCAATGTAACCCGGATGCATGATCCACATCGACTGAAATCTAAAAGGGCGAGGCCTAAAATCCTTATCCAAATTAGTATCAAGGACAAGGGGGGTAGTGATCTAAACCAACTATAACATAATTCTCAATATTCACATTTAGAAATAAAGATTTTCATTTAGGGTTGTCAGCCCCCTATCAAATCTTTCTTTAACATGGACAACACCCCTACACCTATTGATCGAAGTGAAAGGGGGACCCGAATGGCCAAGGTTAATGAGGTTCCTAGCATCTAAAATATTTCTATCCGTTTCTAAATTTCTCGGAGAGATCATATCATCCCATGTTTTATTTTGTTTGAACCATAAGCAATTCTAGTCTCTAGTACTGATAAGGGGATTGGAAATACTATTGATTTTGGCAATGACATCTTAAAAAAAACGCAGTCTCTTATTGTTATTAGGTTCCCCATAAATAAAAAGACAGGTCCAGACCTTGCTATTGGATCCCTCCTTAAGCTCAATCTCCATGGATCTAGCACACTTATCAATAACCCTGACATCAAAATTTCTTCTCCACATTACAATCAACCCCCCAAAAAGCCCAATAGAATCTATAGAGTAAAAGAACTAATCACATATATATTTAGATTTTTTTTTAAGAATCTCTAGAGCATTTAGTTTTATAAATATATATAACATTTGGGTTTCTATACTTAATTAAGTGATCGAAAACTCTAGTTGTTAAGGATTTCTCAAATTTTTGATAGTTCCAAACGGTAAGCTTCATTGATAACGGAGGTGTTGTTTAGGGACAAGCACCGGAACCACTTCAGAAGTGAAAGCTTTTGTTTGGGAAACTACCTTTATGATTCTATCAAAACTTATTGGGACTTTTCTAACATGATATCTAGGCTTTTTCCATAGGTTGAGAATCTCTTTTAAAATAAAACTTTCCAAACTAATCATATTCTTTTGGATATCCAATACCGTTGTGTATAGACTTATGATTCTTGATATATGCATAATATTATGATGAACATTTTCAAGAATTTTTTGTTTCAAACGATAACAATTGAGCACCAAAGAAGACTTGTATTAGTAGAAAACCAAATGACCATAATCATAACAAAAATTCAGCAATATACACCTTTCCCAAAAATAGATGTACCTCACTTTCAATATAAAACCACCTAAAGAGTGAAAAACTTTTTTACTTTTAAAAACCTTTTATTTCTACTTTTATGTCGCCAAAAAATACTATGGTTATCAGCCCCCATAATTAAGGAATTATGATAACTACCAGTTAACTGAAGCCGGATTTTCTTATTATCTTGTTTTTCACCTTTGTTTGTATTCCAAGCTAAATCCTTCCAGAGGTAATTGGAATTCTAGAAGGGGAAGTCTTTAAATAGAAAATTCAGTATAAGGGATTTGTGCCATAAAACTAACATCTATAAATCATCAAATTGATGGATAACCCTAAACATGATCGTGTTTTTAGTTTCCCATCTTCTAGATCTTATAGGCCATTGATATATCTTGTTTGGAGAATTCCTATACCAAACATCAAGGGGCCTACTATTAATCTAAATTAAAAATTTTACAATAAATTTTTTTCCTAACCTTTGTGATTTGGAGCCACCAATATCCATGCCAAATTTGTAATACATGGAGATTATGATAGAAAGCCATATCTCAACCGGAGAAACTTGCAAATTATATAAAAGAAATTTGAGGGATACCTCCTCCATAAGTTGGGAAAGGGCTGACGCATGGTGTTTCTTATCTTTTATTTGTCCTTCCTCTCTAGATATGACTCAATTTTTCTCTTCTGATTATAGTCTGGAGCTCCATCACCGATCTGACCATCTTGTTCACTCCTCGATGTTTCTATAGTGTTATGCAATTTTTCCCTCAAAACGCTATTGATCTTTGAGAGGGTGAGATCGTCCTCATCATGAATGCTCTTTGTCCAAACTTATCCAAGTTGTAATATTTGTGACACGAGCACACCATCTTTTTCTTATTACAAAACATGTCAAGTATTTCAAAGATCACAAGAACTATAAGCATCCACCATTCACATCAAGTCAATGTGCTAAGATACACTCCCATATGATTTGCAGGTTCTTGTGTGCACCCATACCATTGTCAACGTCAAAATAAAGTTGTTTTATTAGTAACCCAAAGAGAAGAACAATTAAAAGCTTAAGGATGGAAGAGTCTTACTATCATAGTTTATTTTAGCTTGGTTAACATTAAGCCTTGTTTAAATACACAATTGGAACATACTTGATATATTTGAATCATGTCCTGCACACTCCAAGCTAGTTGGTGATGTTCTCAAGAGATGTTTCACGTTATAACAGTATAACTCATGCACAGGGGTTTGCTCCCAAGGAAAGTTATGTCCTAGTAGAGCACAATTTATTTCCCAAGGACTAACCAAAAACGAGGAAAAAAAATATTTTCTAAGGAAATCCAAGGGATAAAAAAGAGAGGTTATAAATCAATAAATCCTTTTATTCTCACCTTTCGCTTCTTCGTTACCCTCATGTATAAGGTGTGGTTTAATACTAATGTGAGAAAATGGGTTGCTAAGTATATTTCCTTTTTGTCCTACAATGTCTTGATTAATGGTTCTCCTACCGTTAATCTCACTCATTCTAGATATTTTAGACATGGTGATCTCTTTTCCCCTTTCTTATTCCTCCTTTGTATGGAAGGATTATTGGCTTCCTTTACGTCTAAGAAAAGGCAATATCTTATCTGATGTATTAAGATTAAACAATTCAGTCAAAGGATTTCTCATTTGTTATTTGCAAGTTATTGTTATATATTTTCTAAAATCAAGATACAAAAGATTGATAAAAATCATGGATATTTTTAAAGACTTTAATGAAGCTATTGGCCCAACCATTAATAATGAAAAATTGATTATTCTGTTTAACCTAAATACTCCTAAAAGCTTTGTTAAAATTATACAAGGGACTTTTAAAATCAAACAAACTCACAATAATGGATCTTATTTTGGTCTCCTTTCCTTTATTGATTGAGACAATATTTCTTTATTTGTTTATATGGAGAAAAGAGCTAGAAACATGGTGCAAGGTTGAAAATGTAGTATTTTGTCATTGGCTAGCAAAGAAGTTCTTCTTAAATCTACAATTTATGCCATTCCCTCTTATGGCATGTCATGCTTCTTTTTTTCATCTTCTTTTGGTAAATGGCATGTCATGCTTCTCAATTCCCAAGAAATTTTGCAATGCCATAAATGTTATTCATATGAAATTTTGGTAGCGATCTGAAGATGAGGAAAATAAAATTATTTGGGTTAATTGCGATACCATGAAAAGAGAAAAAGTTGGTGGATTAGGTTTTAGGGATCTACAACAACAACAAATAGCCTTATCCCAACTATTTGGGGTCAGCTACACGAATCTTGTTTTGCCATTTCGTTATGTTTAAGGCCATATCTGTCATTAAATTACAAGCAACCATGTCTCTCCTTACTACTTTAACCTAGGTCAATTTTGGCCTTCATCTAGTCCTAGCACCTTCAACTTGCTTTGTCTCACTCCTCCTTAATCTAACGAAGAAAACTCCAATATCCAGTAGCTTAATGGGTTAAAATTCTTAAATCTTTATATTTTCCTAAATTAGAGTTTCTCCAAGCTAAGCTTATTAGTAATAGTTCATGGGCTTAGAAGAGTCCTTTAAAGGGTATGGAGTTGATTATTAAAGGTTTTAGATAGAACATGGGTTCCGGAGATGACATCAACATTTGGAAGGATCTCTGTGTTCCTTCTATGCTAAACTTTAAAATTAATCCTTATATTTTGGTAGTTCCTAGTCCTCAAAAGGTGTGTGAGCTCATAAATCCTAGAAGTAGGAAATGGAACATTAACATTATTAAAAATAATATTTCTAAGGAGGAGTTTTAGAAGATCATGGCCATTCCAATTAATCAAAATTCATCTCCTTATCTTATTATTTGGCATTATGATAGAAAATAAGTTTTCTCATTTAAGTCCGCTTATCACCTGTGCATATCTCCATCTAATTCTACTCTTTTGAGTAAGGTTGAGTTTCCTTGGTCTCTTATCTAGAATCAACCTATGATGAGGAGAGTGTGTAACAATGCTATTCCGGTTAAAGATAATCTTTTAAGAAAAAACATTTTGGTTGATGAATTATGTCCTATATGTAAAGAGAATGTAGAAACTTCTATGCACTGTTTAGTCAAGTGCTGCATGCATGGTGGTGACTCTTTGGTTTGCTTCCCCTTTGTTCTTTAGAATCCTTGAGGATTCCATTTCGGATTTTAAAGACTGGATAAAATTCTAGTGTGATTTTCCTAATTTTAATAAGAAGAAAATACAAGACTTATTATCCATGATGGCTAATTTTGCTTGGGCCATTTAGAAATATAGAAACAAATTGGTTTTTAAGAAGTCTTATAATTCTCACTATGTGGTTTATAATTCTTTCACAACCATAAAGGAGTGTGAGCAATATTGTTCATCATAGCAGGGGGGATGATCATGTATGTTTTGAACCATTGGACACCACTTCATCCAAAGTTTATTTAAATTAATTTGTTGAATTCTACAATGCTGAAACTAGATAGACATGTTTTGGGGTGCTCATTAGAGATAATAAGGGTTATATGTTGTTGGCCAAAGCTGATTTTGGGTGGGTTGATTCTACTTTATCACTGAAAGTTGTTGTTGTTAGGTTGGGTCTGATAGCTATTTCCCTTGGCATCAAACGTATCATTTTGGTAGGGGATTCTACGGAGCTGATTAGATTTATAAATAAATGTTTATTTGTGTGTCCTTTGAATATTAGAAACATTATCAATGATGTAGAGTTCATGGTTCCCATTTTGATGAGATCAAGAGGTCTTGGGTTAGGAGATCTGGAAATATGGTTGCTCCGGTGCTTGCCTTGCATGGCAAAAATTCTTCTAAATTAGAGGTTTTGGGGTGAGAGTCCTATGTGGTTGGATAGAGCCCTTCTGGATTTTCCCCCTGTATGTAATTCGTTCTTGTTTTAACGAAGTTTCTTTTATCACAATAGAGGGCTCAGATTACATGCAAACGAATTTCATGAGAACTGTGC
Organism: Platanus orientalis; assembly: GCA_025762735.1. Lineage (NCBI taxonomy): Eukaryota > Viridiplantae > Streptophyta > Magnoliopsida > Proteales > Platanaceae > Platanus > Platanus orientalis. The sequence goes on along the minus strand of JAOXJP010235290.1, from coordinate 3,687 downwards.
AAACTGCAGTAGGGGGAGCTGATGCATCAACACCAAAAAGTGATTTACACTTTTTTAGGGGTAGTGGGGTGCTTATCAAGTGAAATGCACCTCCCCAAAAGTGAAAAACACGGGTTGATATCATCTGCGCCACCCCCCCTCAAGGGCCACTCAAAGGGGGGGATCAATTCACTTTTTGGAGGTGATGTGACATCTCAAAAAATGAGTTGATCCCCCCCTTTGAGTGACCCTTCGGGGGGTGAGAAGCAGATGATTTTAGGTCGAAAAACACTTGTTGGTGCTGATGTACCCTCCCCCTGACAGGGTGCAGAGAGGAACAAATGATAAGAGGAGCGGATATAATCCACTCTTGTTTGCATAGCTCTCATGAAATTAGTTTGCACCTAATTTTCTTCCCACAAAAGAACCTTATTTTAGTGTAGAAATTTGTGCTTAGGGCTAGCTTGGCTCAACATGAATTTGATTCGTCATGAATTGCTCTTAACTTTGTTTAAAACTCGCAAAGCTGAGCATGCCTCTCATGGTTTTTAAACTCGAAATTGGAGTCAGAATCGGTTTTGACCGATTCCCGAGTCGGATTGGCGGATTCGGACCAATTCCAAGTTGACTCGGCCGATCCAGTACAAAAAATAAAAAAATAAAATGTTTTGAAATTCAAAATTTGAAAAAAAAAAAATTTCAAACTGATTCTCGATCTGGATCGGCCGATCCAAGCCAATTCACACCCGGATCGGCTGATTCCCAAGTTGGATCAACTGAGTCAAAATAGATCCTGAGTTGACCCTAAAAATTGGATTGGTCTCAATCGATTCCGAGTTGGATTGATCGATCCGACTCGAATTCGGCCGAGTTTTAAAACCATGATGCCTCTCGCTCAAATTGAGCTTTACTTTGAACGGGCTTGAGTCAACCTACAGTGAGGCTCAACTCTAGAGAGAGAGAGAGAGAGAGAGAGAGAGAGAGAGAGAGGGTGTTAGGCTGGGAAAGCTTGGCTCGTTGACACATCTTTCATGGCAACCAAACTGGGCCTAAAAAAAATAAATGAAAGTGAATTATAAACAGACATATGTTGTTTTGAGGGTAAAAAGGTCAAAAAAAGTGTTCAGTTGAAAAAGTAGGTAGTCAATAAAAGACATCAAATTCAAAAACACATCATGTGTCAATGAATGCACGATAATAGATGCCTGTCTCAAAACAGACAATCATTCTCCATATTTTGACTCCATTTTACGACCCTTTTAAAATTTTCGGGATTGTTCCTCTCCTTTTCAATCTCTTCCGAACCTGCTTCTCTCTCCCCATCCGTTTGGTCTCAATCCTCCACTCTTATTGTTCCTCCGTCTTCCCTATCCTTTCGCACCTATTTTCAATAATTCTCCTGAAACCCCTTCGTCAAGCCCTGGCATTTTCCCCCCTTTTTTCTTTAAAGGGTTTTGTGGTTATCGAGCGAACCAGTCGATCAGATTCTAGAGGCATGGAAATTCCTCCTTGATTTCTTCTAACGCCACACGGCGATGGTGACGGATGTGATGGAGTTGCGATCATGTGGCGTCGTCGATATCTCCAATATTTTGAAACACATTCAACATTTTAGGGGTGGTCGTGGTGTTAAGGACGTTGCTCTAAGAATGGAAATGGCTCGAATCAGGGTACTCAGGTTTGTTGTCTCTCTTCATTTGTTCAAAACTCCTCTTCATCCTACCACTTTTATTTTCTCTATTTCTTTCTTTCCTTTTTTAGGGGATTGGTTTTTAGGGTTTTCTACTTTTCGTCTTCCTCTCTCTCTCTCTCTCAAGCTCCTCAGTTTCCTCTGAATTTTTATTAGATCTATGATTCGACCTTGTGATGCGTAGTAGGGCGGTCTACCCAAACCAACGTTTGAGTTTACCATGAAAGAAAAAGTGAAAGTGAGCTTGGAGAAAGATGGGATTTAGGTAGGCTTTTGTTTTATTTAATTTTCGGTTTTGGCTTCTTTATTTGCTATTTCTTTTTTTTTTTTTAGCCATTTCCTTGTACTAGCATTTCTTCTTCTTCTTCTTCTTTTGTTTTTTGGTTTGGTTGGCTCTTCTTCCTTCAGTTTGGTTGAAATAAATTCTGATTGAACAAGGCTTTTGAGTTATCCTTACTAGGACTAAGAAGACCTCTAACATTCCATGTCACCTTAAATCTATTTTCAAAGGACCAAAAGCCAATGCAAAGGATTTCACTTATAATGTCAAGGGAATAAGCTAGACAAAAACGCTGACCAACACTTGATTATCTCTACTATACGTTTATAACTATTAATGGTTTTTTGTGAGGATCTGTTATTTTTCCCATCTCTTCCAAAAGCCAAAGGTATATCAAATAATATAAACTATTTTTCATGGGAAAATTTCTTCTTTTACCTTATAGCTTCATTGTGCAAAATTGTAACAGGAAAGACTTGCTTTTGGAAACATTCTTTCCTTATAAAATTCCACAACATTCGACCCTTCTGTATGGTTCAAAATTTAAACTACATTCTCTATTTCCAAGTTTCACTTGGTTATCCAGGCTCAATGTTCAATTATTCGCCGTCTCCAGATATGTGGTAATCAAATAGGGTATTTTGTCGGATCCATTTCTGATTTTGATAATTTATGAGGACAGCACAAGTACTTTTTAATGAAGGCATGCATGTTTCTATATTTTATCACCGGTGTTTAATGTAGTTATTTGTGATTTTTTTTTTTGGGGGGGGGATTTTGAATTGTTACTTTTTTATTACACATCTCACTTATGTGTTTAATTATTATATTTTTTGTATGTTCAATTTTCATTATAATAACTTGGAATTTTACCATTTTTTGTATGCCTCATTGTTATGGTTTATATCTTTTGCTAACTCCCGTGCATTGCTGAGTTTATTAATTTACAAGGGAAGCAGGAGTACTTTCGATATAGGAAAAACGATATAGGAGAAAGAGAAGCATTTTTATTCGTTTGTATATTTTAGATTTATCATTATTAATGCAATACTCTTTGATAGAAATTTACAAGTTGATTTGTCTTGAATCTTTGGGGTACAACCTCTTACTTGATTCCTTTACCATGGTGCTTTTTCACAATCATTAGGGGTTTGATATTTTGTTTCTATGATGGGTAAGCCGGGGTAAAATATGCAATCTCATGAGATTGAATCTATCAATATAATATACTCTTTTAATTCTTCCAACTCTTTCTTTTTTTTATTTTTCTGACTTTGAGTAAACTTCATCAAAACATTTTTTTTTACAGCCATTAAATAAGTAGAAAATTTTCACTACTTAAAGAGTTATTTAATTAGTGTTTGGATCACTAGTTTATATAATTGTCATTTTTTAAATTTCTTTTTATAATTCTTTATTTTTTCTGATGCCTGTGCTCCACGGGTGCACTCACTAGTTAAAATATATAATAATACTAGTAACTTCTTTTCTTTTCGTTAAGTGGATTTAATGAAGTTTGGGATCCGGTTCGTGGTAAGAAACCGTTGGTAAAGTGAAGGATCTGTGATCTCTATTGAAACCTCAGTGCAGCTGAGATGCATCTGATGGACTGGTTTCTGATGTAAACGAGATCTCTGCTTTGACAGAGGTTTTTGAAGATTTTCATTTTTTCATGGATGTTCGAGGTATAGATTGTGATTTCAGTTTATTTTTGTGTTGATAGTGAATCGATGAAGAA
>JAOXJP010235289.1:0-10035 GCA_025762735.1 Platanus orientalis | reverse complement strand
ATTTGAATGAGTTCATTACAAACCATCACCTCATGGCTACAAATGCTTTGAGAAACTCAAATGAAATGAGTACATTATAGGTGGCTGCCAAACGGGCTATTAGTTAAAGCATTAGTTATTACATGATAGGTTTAGAGTTCTAACATATATCTCAACATTATTATTATTTTTTTAAATTCATGGGCTGGCCCGAAGCCCGATCAATTAATTAGGGCCGAGCCCAGGCCTAAGTTTATTAAAAATTTACGAGTTCAAGCCACAGCCCGAGCCCGAACTATAATTATAAGGTTGGGCCTGGGCCTACCATGGCCCGGCCCAAGCCCAGCCCATGACCACTCGTAGGCTTAGGGTTTAAATCCCTACAATATATCCAATAGTTTGTTCATTTCCACAACCCACCTAACGGTCTAAATATAGTGGCATCATGTCCAGTTACTAATACTAGCATAACAGGATGTTCAATATCGTTGATTTGTAATCCCTTCTTGAAATGAGTTGACTATTCATTTGGAAATACATATTGAAAAATGGTATCCTGCTCCTCATATGGAGGATTAGTCCTTGATGTTGTAGACATATCAGACAACAAGCTACTCGAAGATGTATCCATCAAAACTGAATCATCAATAAATATGATGTTCGATTCTTTAGTTTGAGCTGTAAGGTATCGTTTTCTTGTCATAAAACTAGTGACAAGACGACTTCTAAATGTTGAATTGCTTTTAGACATACTATATGCCCCCATTTCACATTTGAGTCCAGCTAATTTGGCAAAAACAAAACCATAATAGAATGTCCATTTATTTGCTTCCAAATCTATCTTAGCTATTTTGGATTGTTATACAATGAAAGTAGTCAAAGGGAAAAATGATGTTGCTCGACTTTGCACCTATTTTCTCCTTGTGGTTTTCTAGAAGCTTTCCTAGTCAAAACTAGATTTTTATTGGTCAATGATATTAAGGACTCAATTCATTAGTAATAGATGATACTAAAGAAGATGTACTCGAAGTACAAGTACTGGTGACTCGTATGTCCTTGTTTTTGAGACCCAAGTTCAAATGCTCGTGGTTGTATTTGTATTGAACCAAAGGGGATTGATTGATATAAAACCTTAGAAGGCATAGGAGTAGCCACCCTTGGAACATTCCCAGCCTTGGAGACCGTTCCGTTGATAAATTTTACTTGGAGTCGAGGGAGAGGATGATTCCTCTTTAGGTGTGGTTACCATCATGACTGGAGCAATAACCACATTGATTAGCATGGAACCAATCATCATTTAAGTGGGTGAAATCACCCTTGCATGTCGCTTTATGGAGGCAATTGATGCAGCACACAAGCTAATGTAGGATACCCTTTTAAAAAGGACCCCACAACAATTAGGGATAAACTACAAATGTCATATAGAAATCAAGAGAACCAGAAAAAAGATGAAATCAAGAACAAAAGGGAGAAGAGATGATGAATTAAAAAGATAACATAAAATAAAGAGAGAAAATAAAATAAAGAGAGAAGTTCTGATCATATGGTTGGGAGAAAATGAAGAGAGAATAAGAGAGAAAGGATTAGAAGAACATAACTCACCTTGTTTATGTGAGGGATTATGGAGTAAAGAACCAATTTCCACGAGCTCCTTTGCAAAACCCAATCTCTATTCTTTAAAAAACTGCCGTACAATGAGTTTAGAGGCTTTTATAAGCCAAAAAATAAAATTTACAATTATGCCAGCCCTCTTTAAACCCTAAATAAACTCAATAAAACCTTAAATAAAAACTCCATAATTACTTCTAACACACCCTACCACACTACCATGGCTCATAAAGCTTTATTACACTGAAATTACGCAAATACCCCTACATAACATAAAAATAAATTCAAACTAATGGCTATGGCAGCATGCTGTCTTGATGTTCCTCTTGCTATTCTTCACTCTAGGCTTCCACATAGGGTCATGTTTTTCCAGCCATCGCATAGCTATTGCATCACAAGCTCTGATACTAAAATTGATGCAGCATGCATGGGTATTTGTATGCAATCTGAGATCCAAACAAATACACAAAGCAATATGAAACCATAAACAAGATTCCTACTCTCTAATCAAGCCACCTTAAGATCAAATTAGAGATTAAGTAATGGTTGCAACTCAAACATAATGATATGAGCCAAATACAGAATGTAACAACTCAGATTTAATGAAAATACCAAAAAACTACTTTCAGACCATAGAAATCAGAAGAACATTCAATTAGTTAAAAGCCAATTCGAATACTAACAAGGGCAGAATTTCAGGCATGAATTAGAGGTTAAAGTAGTAGTAGTAACAGGGTAAGAGTAAAGTTTAGAGTAAACTATAAAATTCAGGTTTATGATCAACTCAGGGTAATGCTTTCAAACAGAACTGGTACTTGTAGGAACTGAACAGTGGGTTAGTTAATAAAGTATAAGGACTCATTGCAATAGGATGTATACTGCTATATTGGGACTAATTGGTTGGCTGTTCAGGTTCAGAATAATGAGCCAACAGGGGTTGTTATGGGCCTAAATAGGTCTAACAGAACTCCGGGTTTGGACTGTTAGGATAATCTGGTAGTATGCAAGAGGCTGGAGCAAATCCTGATGAGATCAAAACTTACTCTTAAGATCAGGAGGCAGTCCCAATTGATGAGGTGTAGAACAGGGCACAGAATGCAATACAGCAAGTGGTGAAGCTTCTAAACATTAACTCCTTCCATGTATCTGTATAGCTCAATGGAGAATCTTCAAGGATGTGTTCTATTAAATCTGCAGCAGCGTATAATCACCCAGGTTTGATAGTCTTCCACGAATCAAGGAGATAAAGATCCTTAGAAGGATTAAGGCCCAGCCTAAGACTGTTGTAGGCTTCTCTTGAAGGCTTCTTCACTAATATCACTTTAGTACCCAGCAATAACTCCAGGTGTTGGGACAAAAGGATGTGTCACTTGGATTCGAAGTTCCAAGAGATATTCAAGGCATTTCAGCTATAGGAATCAAGTCAGTTGGGTTTTGTATTTGAGACTGTAGTTTGCTGAGTAATGATGATTCAAGGTGCAGCAGATTAGCAAGGTTTAGGACTGATTTGTTTTTGCAGAAAACAGAGTTAATAAAGGGTCTAGGGGCCGGCAGCAAAATGGGTATTGATAGGAGTAATGGTTTTAATGGGCAAAGTTAACAGGGAATGATTGCAGGTCAAGCTGATGATGGTTTTGATGAATGAGGCGGGGTTACTTATGCTGAAATTTCAAAGAATGGTAACAAAACAATGATTTTGCAGGTTGGATGATGAGGACATGGGAGCAAGGTGGGGCTCACACTTGGCCTTGGTGGGGTCCATGCATGGAGTGATTTATGGAAGATGCAACGTTATGTGGTTTAGTAAGGGTCTTATATGGGGGTAACATTTATTTTATGTGTCCATGTAATAAGGCCAATAGTGCTAAGATGTTGGTTTTTTTTTTTAGTAATCCCGTTTTTTATGTTTAGCCCACTTTTTGAAAGGGCAAAACTTGCCATTTGGGCTTGATTTTAGTGTCATTAGATAGGTTATTCAGTTACCTTTCTAACAAGACAAAGATGGCGCAAATTGGTTGTGATTTGGGAAAATTATGGCCAAATTACTAAGGGGGTGTCAATAAAAATGGGAATAGTGTTTTTTTTTTTCTATAAAGTTTTAAGTTTTAGTTGTTTTAATTTTAAGAAAATGAGTTTTTTAGTTTTATGTCTTAGAAAACTTGGCTAGCAAGTTTAGGATTTTTAAGAAATTTCTAATTTTAACAAGTTTTAATTATTTAAGGTTGTAAGCCTATTTAAAGGTAAACCCTCCTTATAATTTTACAATGAACGAAATTGATAAATTAAGAATTTGTTTACGTTCTAGCTCTTAGTTAGTGTGTTATTCCTTTGTGAAGTTTAAAAATTAGGAGTGGTTTTCCCCAAGGTTGCGTTTGGATCTACCGATTTGGAGGGCAGAATTGCCATCTTTACCCTCCATTTTCATTTATGTCGTTTGGGTAACTTGTAGTGGTACCGAATTGGAATTTCCTAATTCCACAATGGAAATTGAGGGCCAAAAATTAGACCCAATACCGCATAATTCAATTCAACATTGCGGGGAAGTTAATCGCCATTTCTACCCTAGTGAGATATCAATCACGATATTTTTTAGAGAGAATTTATCAACAACTTCAACACCCCAAGCTGTTTTCATCATATTAGTTTCAATCTGTTGAGTATTGTTAATTCCATGTCAGAGAATGTGTAATACATGTATGTGTGATCAGCTGCGAGACGAAGTGACTAACGGCAAATGCAAAAGGAAGCCGAGGCAGACAAAGTGATTTCCACAGGTAAAATTTGAAGGGACCAACCAAACCTAGGTTTGTGGACTTAGAGTTCACCCACACAACTATAGAAATGGCCTCGCAGCATATCCAAAAGTTTTAAGGTGAAAACAAGGTCAAAATATGAAAAATGCCAAATCTGACTTTTGGAACCGGTCACACTTTCATTGGGACCGGTCATGCCGGACAGGTCACACTTCCACTGGGACCAGTCCCCAACGGCAGAAACAAAACATTCTTTTGATTTTTGATGTCGCGAATCTTGGATTTTTATTGCGAATCTTGTGACTATTTGAAGGACGAAACCCTAAGGTTTTTAGGCTTATTTAAGGATCCTAAAAGCGTTAAAAATCATGAACCTTGAATGATAAAAGAACTCATTAAAAAGAAGAAAAAAAATGGTTGTTTGAGAACCGTCATTGTAAGAGATTCTTGAAGAATATCTGTACTACATACAAAGGGGCAATTAGGAGCGTTCCACATTAATTGTCTTGACATGGAGGAACGTAACTTAGGTTCAGACCCGCAAATCTGCAGAGAAAGCTCTGGGAGTAATCAATCCCTCAGGTATTTTAATATTGTGGTGTTTAAAATTATTTTATCTATTACACAACATTATTGCTACGCATATATTTGATATAAAACGGATAAAATACTTGAGCTTGCTAAAATCTTATAATTAAAATATGTTTACTAAGAAGCAATATTAAGAGAAGAGATTTGACTTTTCATTTAATCCCTTAGCAAATATTTGACCTTCACCAGTCACCGGAGACGTTTTCTAACCCTTGTCAGAGACACCGAGGGTTGACACTCAGTTTGCCGGAGTCACCAAACTCTTGGTAGTGTTGGTTTTTGTGATTAATTTTTTTCATCTAATATGTTGTTATCATTAATAAAATTAATCCGCTCTGTGAGCAACTTTCTACAGTGAACGTAGGCACTCTTACCGAACCACTTTAAAAATAGGTGTCTACTTGTCTATGTGTTTTTCCTATGCATTTTTGTTCCTCTTTACATTTCAATAGCTTTTAGTAAATGCATGTTATTTGAATAGAAGTAGACTTTAATCTTACCAAAAATAAATAAATAATAAATTTATAGATAGGTCAAATTAAAATTGTAATATCCTATTCACTCCCCTTCTAGGATAGAGGGACTGGTATTTCACAATCAGCATCTCTATGTCAACGACAAAACACCATTGTCGTCGGCTTCATATGGGTTCACCATCTTGGCTTCAATGGTGCTTTGCATTGTTCGCACGGTAAGTTTTCTTTCTTTCTTCTCTCCTCCTCACCCTAAATTCTGAAAATGTTGAGTGAAATCAACTAGAAGCAAAATTAATGATAAATTTGCACTTCAAAGAATCGTAGTCTCTCTCTCTCTCTCTCCACCACCACCACCACTGTCTCATCTCCTTAAGTGTTGGGTCAGAGAGGTTTTCAATTTTGTAGAGGTGGTTCGTTCAACCGCATTGCATTTAGGTGATGAAGTGCGTTTTCATGGTCGGGACTAACGGAGGTCCCTTTCTACACACATACAACATGGGGAGGGGGAGGGCAGGAAGAGCACACCAATAATGAATACAGAAACTCTCTCTCTCTCTCTCTCTCTCTCTCTCTCTATATATATATATATATATATATATATATATATATATATAGGAGGGGGAGGGCGGGAAGAGCACACCAATAATGAATACAGAAACTCTCTCTCTCTCTCTCTCTCTCTATATATATATATATATATATATTTATATTTATCTGTTGAAAGGACAAACTTGAAACTTGTAATGGTTAAATCAAGGATGGTGGTGGGTACTAGTTGGTTCATATAGGTCCTTAGAGTCCAAGTAAATTTGCACATGCACAAGTGGGATTATTAGATATTGTGGAGTTATTCAGTTGTTGCACGTTCTTTTGTTTTATGCTGAATATTCAGGAAAACAATTGGATTTTTTTTTCTCCTAGATGATGGGTTTTATGAAATTTAATTTATATGTCATTTGATGGAGGTTAAAAAGCTATCAGTTCATTTATTGGAAAAGGCCCATATGATAGTATATTTCAATGAGAAGAGGTTAACAAGGAAAATATAAGGATATGTTGAAAGATGTAATTTTTTCCCTCCTAAATTCTTATGCTTTCGATCTACTTTTGATGAACCTATTTTTGAAATTATTTATCACTTGCAGAAGAGTTTGTGTAGCTTTCTTCCTAATTTTTGCTTTTTCATTGTATATAAAAATTTAATTCCAATTCCACATAATTTTTCATGTTTCCAAACATAAGAATTGAAATTTTGTAATTCAATTCTATCCATTCAATTTTTCATCAAAATGACAAAATTCACATTTCTACGGAATTGAATTCAGTGATTTTTTTCCTCTGAATTCAATTCAACAGGTCAATTCCAATTCCACAAATCCAAACGCAGCCCAAAGGTGGATTTCTTGGGTTTATTCAAGCTTGGTGGAGGCCAAGATCCTCTACTTTGGGTTTGAAAAAGCTTCAAATTAGGTCTTTATCTCTTCTTTTTCTCTTTTTTTGTTTCCGCTACTTCACTGGGGTTTTATTGATATTTTTGGCTATCATTCTACATCAACTTTGGTATCATCTCTCTTGTGCTGCATCATTGGACAACAAGGAACGAAGAAGTATAGAAGAAGAAGAAGAAGAAGGTAGAAGTGATACCTGAGAGAAATCCCTTCCCAAACCTGGAAAATCCTTATCCAGGTCAAGCTCATGGCATCCACGAACCTGAATAGCGACTCCTCAAATCGTGAGAGACCCTTTTATTTTATTTCATCAAGCATATCGTTTACAAGGAAGTTCTCCTTCTTTTAAAGACCAACATAAACAGACATAGAAACCTACCTTCTTTCAAACTTCTAAAACAAAATAGAAACCCAAAGACCAAAATTGTGAGACTCCCCCCTTGATCGACTTCTTAAGTCCCCCTTTATATGACTTTGACAAAAAAAAAACCGTAAAACATAAATTGAAATTACAAGTGTACCCTTACCCCCAACTCTAATATCTCATAAATAATGAACTAAAACAATAAAAATGACTCAATAAAAGACACCAAAACATCTAGTTGGACTTCCATAATAAGACTAGGATGTCCTCTCATATATCTATATGTTTGGAACCCACCAAATCACATGTGGGCTCCACATGTATCCACAGAAATAGCTCTAAAAGCCTCCAAATCTATCTCAGACTGACATGCGGACCTCCTCAATCCATAGGGTCACGGGACCCCTCCTCCTCTTACGATAGTAAGCCTTGGGACTGCCACATGGCATGATGTCCCCATCAGCAACCTAGGGGTTGTTATTGAGTTTGAGTTACCTCTCAAGTACATTTTCTAAAATTGCATTTTTAGTAACCTTTGCCCTAGAATACCTTTTTTTTTTTCTTTTAACTGGTCTTCTTAGCATTTTTAGTTGAAGTTTGAACCTAAAGACTTTATATCGATCTTGATTTTGAAGTTGTGCATGTAGTAATCTTTTGCGTAGTTGACTTCTCAAAATGGTTAACCATTTTGCAGTTGTCGACCGAAAAGATCATAGGATTGCTCTCCATTTGAAGAGGAGATGGTTGATTTCAAAAATCTCCTTGTATTTCTTTTGCATGATGAATCTTCTTTTCAATGTTGGGAACCTCATGAAAGTAAATGGTAACACGTCGAATCGTAGATGATCAAATACACGTGATCAAAATGACTACCTTGTTAAATTAATTCTTACTTTTAGTTGGAGATGAAAGGGAGAATGGATCCCACCTGGCGTGCCAAAAGTATGTTCACATGAAAATAAAAATACGTTATTTTGATGTATTATGTACATCCGATGTATTTTTGTCTAGCGAGACTATTTAACACGTAAGGTCTATTATGCTATAGGGGGAGGCATTGGATGTAATTAAGGACTCGATCCCTAGCAATGGTGGACCTCATAGGTGTGATTTGATGGTTAGCTATGTGTGGACCCCACTCACTTATCAACATAGCATGATATGATATATTGATGACATTGATGGACATATGATCCATTTTGAGCCGTTGATCAACATAGGCCCACGTGAAATTAATTTTGATCGTATTATAACCATGTGATTTAAGGGATATCAAGAGATCTTGAGAAATCTATTCTTTGGACCGTCGGATGAGTGGCTTTCCTAAGGACCCTTTGATAACCACTATTGTATGGTGATATTTAGCTAACAAGACCAAGAGTATTTTCCATGAGAACTCCTTATCTATAAAAGTTTATGTATATTAAATCTCATGAGAGTTATATATATATGTGTGTGTGTGTGTGTGTGTGTGTGTGTGTGTGTGTTTAATTATTTTTCTTTTCTCTCATGAAAAGATAGACTATTGAATATAATTATTTATGGCTTAGAGCCTGTTAGGCCACATTGCATGGTTTATGGATCATCATACTAATTATAAGTCAATGCAAGCTTTAAGCCTATTCTTATATATGGAATTTATTGGACTTGATTAAATGGATATGGTCTACACATGGCAAACCATGGCCATTGATTTATCATATATTTGGTGATAATCATTAATACTAAAGCGTATTAATTAAATGGATATACGGTCTACACATGGCAAGCCATGGCCATTGATTTTTCATATATCTGGTGAGAATCGTTAATACCAAAGCATCTACAGGGACCATTGATTATCTTAGATCATATTTGATCCATTTAACAATTTGATTTATTGGATTTATTCAAACCCAAACCCATAAGGCTGATTTTATGATGGTCCATTTATGTTCATTATTGCACTTTAACGAACCTAGACCATTAAATGTTGGATAGTTGATAAAGTTTGTGAGACCATCTAATGATTAAAGAAGATCCGTTCAGACAGTTAGGTGGGTTGCAAAATTGAACATACTATTGGGTATATAGTAAGGTCTAAATCACTTAGTCAAATCGGATTTAATACATTATTTTGATGCATTATATACATCTGATGCATTTTAGTGTATTGAGACTATTTAATACGTAAGGTCTAATATGCTATAGGGGAGGCATCGGATGTAAATAAGGACCCAACCCTTAACAATGGTGACGTAGACCCCTAATGCAGCATGCATGTAGGATAGTGAGTGTGTGCACAGGAGATAGGAATAAAATTATTAAAATAATGAAGAAAAATAAACAAGATTCCTATTTGCACAATTCTTACGCTAATTTTAAATAGTTTTTAAGTTAAATTCATATACATGGGTAGAATTAGGGATTACAAAGAAATAAACAAATAAAGACCTAAATAATATGCTTAAACATTAAACCAAATTAGGGAATGAAAAAATTAGAGTTATGCTAAAAAAATATATTATAACTGAAAATTTCCTCAAAATACCCTAAATTATACCAACAACAAGGGAAACAGGCTAAATAATTCCATGGATAGTCTGAGGGACTTAAAGATGGATTTGATAATATATTTAAACAATCATAATATTGTATGGGTAATCTATTTAGATCAGGAAATTGTAAACTTAGATCCAGGCCATATGCTACAACATGCCAAAAGTCCCTACTACAAGAAATTTGAGGATAGATTCAGATGAGCGATAACTAGTGTTAGGACAACGGGGGGAGAGACAAATGAGTTTGCGATCACAGTAGGGTTGCACCAAGGGTCA
>JAOXJP010235287.1:0-10036 GCA_025762735.1 Platanus orientalis | reverse complement strand
TGCGAGTGCTGTGGGAGGTGTTGGTACTGATTTTATTAGCAATCTTCTCTAAAACCGTTGCAACGAAACTTTACCCAAGTGGTTGTAATCCATGCATTTCCAATCTCTTTTACTACACAAGAAAAGAAATTTGGGTATGTGATCCTAGACTTGATAAAATTCTCTAAGATAGAGTTATATTTTCTCTTTTACTCATTAAGTTTTTGAATCTTTGAAGAGTGTTTGTGGTGCATCCTAACCGGTTCATCTGGGTAATCACTTAGCCTCAAATTCTGATCTTTTTTTTTAGCTATTTGGTTGTGATTATGTAATAGGTGTGATCCATATGATCCAATAGGATTCAAGAAATGGGAACTGAGAGGAGGGTGTTCTGCCATTCTTGCGGTTCATGAGTCTCCAAACTAGAAGTTAAAGCAAAAACACTTATAGGATTAGCAAAATCAATCTCCATATCAATATTTAATTCCCATATTTTTATACTCTACATATTTCTTTCTTTCTTTTGTAAGTCTAAATGTAGTTCGTGGGTTACCTTGCCAAATAACTAGTGGTTTCAAACACTGTATCCATTTATTTCATTTAATATTAAAAAATATAGTCGTCAATGTTGTGCGGTAAATTGATGTTTGTTATTCTTATTTTCATGCGTGCTAATGGCTCAAGTGGTTGATGCACTATGACTCAAGCTTTAAGAAAAAGGCAGTTTAAAAAAACCATTAATGGCGTTTGTGTGCACGCAGTAGAAAATCATTTGTTACGGCGTGCAAATGACGTAAAAAGTTGCTTTTTATGATGTGCAAAAAATACCATAAAAAGTTATTTTTTACAGCTTATTAAGCATGCCGTTGAAACTATTTTTTTACAGTGTGCATATAAACGTCGTTAAAAGTAGCTTTTTATGACGTGCAAAAAACACCATAAAAAGTTACTTTTTACAGCCTATTAAGCATGTCGTAGAAAGTTTTACAGCGTGCATATGAACTTTGTTAAAAGAAGCTTTTTTTATGGCGTTCAAAAAATGTTGTCTTTGTCCAATAACTTTCTCTGACATTTGTCTGAATGCCATAAAAAAATTTTAACAGCGTTTTTTGAATATCATTAAAACCCAATTTTGTTGTAATGATGATGGTCCAAAACCCTTTCCCATAATTAACTGTGAGTGGGCCCACAAAGTCAGTAACCACATTTAGCAATGTGATGAGGCCCAAATGAGCCAATGGTTTAGAATTCAATAAGGTTCGTGTTAATAAGTCTTGAAGATTCACTAAGTTTCAATGATGGATCAATAGTAATAATGTATAGAGAAATATAGTTACCATGAATCAAAGGGGTTACACTTGTCACTTAGATTTAATCAT
Source organism: Platanus orientalis (assembly GCA_025762735.1). Lineage (NCBI taxonomy): Eukaryota > Viridiplantae > Streptophyta > Magnoliopsida > Proteales > Platanaceae > Platanus > Platanus orientalis. The sequence goes on along the minus strand of JAOXJP010235287.1, from coordinate 8,678 downwards.
TTAAATGATAATTCAAAATACTAAAGATATGATTTCACATAGATTCAATATTAGTACATGATTTGATAAATCACAAATCTAGATTTACAATAATTCATTGAAAATTGACATAGAATCGATTATTCAGAACATACAATGAGGTTCAATGATCTATAAAATTCATATAACACATGATAAATTATAGAATTCAATGAAGTCAATGAATTCAATAAGATTTCATAGGATTTTCAAAGATTCAATAGCTTGTCAATGGTTATATGTGTAGAGAATCAAATCAAGCATCACATATAAAGTTCCAAGAAAGGGAAAATTGAGATTGCCTACTAAATTGACCATCAATAAGTTAGATCATGAGGGATTCATAATTTCATACATATTATTTTCAAAGGATTTTATATAAGAACAATCGAAATTCACTTGATCTAGAGATTCAATAAAGAAAATCAATCCATACAATGACTAATTAAGAACAATAATCATTCACCAAATAGGCTTATATCTAGGGATTACACATGGTTCAATGGCTTTAACATAGATTTCTAGAATTCACAAGGGATCTAAAGATATAATCATCAAATCTGAAAGAATTAAGAAGAGAATACATCATATTAATCATAGTGAGCATAATTATTTACTATTAAAATTCTCTTTAGCAAAAAACTTTTATCCAAATCTTGTCTTAATCTCCAATCTTTGCAAATTTTACATAATTAACATGAGAAAACTTTGTAGATCATGAATCTAGTATTAAAACTTCCAAATTTTCACTCATCGAGCATGGATCTAAGGATTTGGGGAGCTTACCTTAGCTTAGAACACTTCTTGTCTCTTTCTTTTCCAATTTTCCCTCTCCCCTTTTTTTTATTTTTTTTATTTTGGTAATTCTAACTCCATTTGAGGTAAAATAGATCCACATATACATCATATACAAAAACACCCTCGCAAGGGAGATTCCACTTCGCGATGGGGAGGAATCCCTTTTTTTTTTTTAAATCTGAGATTGGCAAGCGCTCCCCCCCCCCCCCGAGGTGCGCCTTTCTCTTCACCTAAGCCTAGAGAAGAACCAAATCACACCACTTTAGTTAGTTCACAATAAAAAAAACAAATGATCTATTGTCTCTCACTCCATTCCACATATAGGACATAAAGAATCACAGCTAGATATGCTTTTGACCATTGAACTTTTGAGAGGCAAGGCACCATTGAGATATCTCCAAATGGAGAAAGGATTCTGTCTGCCTCCCTTAATGAACACTTGATCTGCTAGGCATTAGGAGGTGGACACATCAGTACTGAAAAGTGATTTACATTTTTTTTTTTTTTTTGGGGGGTCGGGGGGGGCACTTATCACTTTTCGGCAGTGATGTGTTTGCCCCTTAACCCCAACCACAAAAACTTTGATAGTTTAAAACTTAAAATTCATAGTTTTATTCTTATTCATATTAAATTATCGAGGGCAATATTGTTATGTGCATATAGCTCTACTAATGGGGTTTGGATTTTATATGCCAACCCCTAACCTTTGTCCACCTCCGCCGTTGGTCAAGCGGGCAGAAACATCTGTGCCGAAAGTGATTTTCACTTTTTGGAAGTGTAGAACACTTTGGATGCTGATGTGGCCGCTCCTTGACTTGGCGTTTTTGTACGCTGAGCATTGAAAAGCCTCGCTGCTACTAATGTGGCTGAGTGTGAGAGAGAGAGAGAGAGAGAGAGGAGAGAGAGAGAGAGAGAGAGATGCAAACACTTGTCACAATGACAATACAAGAAATAAGCGACACCCTTTCTGACATTCACTAATTAATTGGTAGAACTACATTGTTTGATCACAAATGTTTAACTGGGAGGGGTCTCTAGTAGATGCTGGCCGGCTGAGATTTGGTACCACCACTCCTGTGTGACCTAGGTCTGTATGGCATAGGGTGGACCATCAGTGCCAAAAGAGAAAAAAGTGATTTATATTTTTTGGGATGTTTTTCATTTTTCGGTGCTGATGTGTCTGCCCCAGGCTGGGATTAGGTATGGAAATCAGTTTTTCGTGATGTATTAGAATGACATCAGGGGACTGACACATCAGTGCCCAAAAGTGACTTTCACTTTTTGGGGGTGCTTATCACTTTTCAATGCTGAGGTGTCCACCCCCGGATGCCATTCTAATACATCAGGAAAAACTGATTTCTGTACCTAATCTTTTCCGGTCGCCCCTTATACCATACTGACCTTGACTGATGTGTTCGTGAGGATTTTATATGCTGATCCCTAACCAGCGCTGACGTCCACCGATGGTCAAGTGGGTGAAAATATCAGTGTTGAAAGTGATTTTCACTTTTTGGAGGCATGTGTAAATCACTTCTGATGCTGATGTGGCCACCCTTTGACCTAGGCGTTTGCCTACGCTGAGCGTAGAAAAGCCTTGCCCTGTGTTCGTACCTAATCCTTTAGGGATGCCGGAGGAAAACCTTTCCAAGCATATCCACTATTTTGATTCTTGTCCCACTTTCTCCTTTTATTTGTATAAAAGAGAATTTTATAAAATTTAAAATAACAAAACAGCTTAAAGTAAAACTAAAGTGAAATAGGTGTCAATAATGCAGAGACGCTGGAGAGTTTTCTCCAGCATCTGCTGGGAGACGATACTATCTCTATATAATTTTGTTTAATGTCATCAACCGCATAGGCAAGAGAGAGACAAACTGTGAGTGAAAGACCTTTCCCTACAGACTAAAAAATTAACATAGGATCACTCTATAACTACACAAGTAGGACCGCTCTACTCTCCTCCAGTATTGCCCCTCAACCTTGAACTTCAAACCCTCTACTATTCCACTTTTCTTTGAACTCTTATGTTCTGTTAAGGCATAGTAAATTCAAGGACCCTTTAAACTTATTGTTAAATTCCTTTTTTGGAAAGTGATTTAGAATGTAATAGTGCCATGGAGCTGTCAATAGTTGGATAGAAATCCAAGGGTCATTTATCTCTCTCTCTCTCTCTCTCCATGTGTGTGTGTGGTACAGTGCACTCTTTCTCTCCATGTGGGTGTGTGATACAGTGCACTCTCACTCTCAATGTATGTGTGTGTGTGATACAATGCAACAAGTTACAAACCGGTACATGGAACATATTTATCATAAGAAGTCAAAGTTAGCCCTTAAACTTTGAACGGCCATAACATTTGCTTCTGATGTCCAATCACGACCCGCAAGTACTTAAAATGATCGGCTCAACAAGCTCCACAACGTCCCAAACAAAACTCTATTTTGTGGTCTGGAAAACTTAAAAAATCCATCGCTTAGGCCTTTAAACGACAACTTTTTGGAATATTTTGCTATTTTGGGAAATGTCAAATTGTCACATATTTTGGAGAATATTCGATGCGATTCTTTTAGGAATATCTTAATTATTTATTTTAAATATATTGGAACAGTTTTGGGTAGACTTCATAATTTTTCATTCTTAGTAAATTTTCTTCTTTTTAACGATTCTTAATGTGTAAGAAATCAAAGTTCTTTAGGAAGTTTCCATTTTGGGTCTTAGAGCCTTAATTCTATAAATTCTCCATTGTAATTGAGTTATTGAATAAAAGTTTTATTTTTTTAGATTTGTTTTCGATTAATTCTTCGTATTTTCCTTTAGAAAAATCAATTAGTCCCATGTTCTTGGTATTTTCATTTGTGAAAATCAATAGGTTCGTAGAAGGTTCTCAATTCGTAAGTGAGATTCATCCCCAAACACTCGATTGTATCAGTTAGTATCAGAGCTAACATTGATTTTTCTACACGATGCCAAAGCGATGCACAGGTGTTCGTGAAGTTCCGCTACATGAAGTGCATAAACGTGATGATATTGCTTGATTGTCTCAACTTGGAGAGTGGTTCGAGATGTTGATGGAGCATTTGACCCAATAGATGGCTGCCTTAAAAATTACTATAATTGTGAATCAACACCAAAACCAATCACCAAATCCACGTTTTGTAGAGGAGGATGCTGACGATGATCAAGTCAACCCCTTCATTGAGTATTGACCAAGGAGGAGGCCAATGGTTAACCCCTAGAGAAAATCGCGATTCTAAGCTATATGAATTCGAGTAGAAACCCGAGATCCCTAAGTTCCATGGGAGTTTACAGTTAGGAGAGTTCATTCATTGGATCAGTGTTGTTAAAGATGTGCTAGACTTCAAGGTGGTGCCTAATAATAAGTGTGTTCAATTGGTCATGATGAGGTTTCGTAGGAGAGTTGCTACTTGGTGGTAGTAGAGTAAGTTTACCTGAGCCCGACGTGGTAAGGCAAAGCTAGAATCATGAGAAAAACTCAAGAAACATATGTATAAATCTTTTTTATCGAATAACTATACAAGGGTGTTGTAGCAATGACTCCAAAATTTTCGACAAGGCATGATGACGGTTGACGAGTATACCAAAGAGTTCTACCAATTGGTTACTCACAATGATTTAACCAACATAGAGGAGTAATTGGTGTCTTGATATATTGGAGGTCTGCAACAACAGTTATAAGATACCTTAAACTTATTTGATCCGTTATCAGTTTCTGAAGCGCATCAACGAGCATTACATCTTGAGCGATAGATGAGCCGAAGAGGACTTTGTAGCAATATAACTGGCTAGAACCATGTTAGCACTCAGCCCTTAACCTGTGCAACAGGACAACAAAGTGTTACTAGTAAACTAGTTAGCATTGGTCTGTCAAGCTGGGCTTCAACCTTAGGAGCACAGAAGTGCTTTAAACGCGGTGAACCAGGGCATGGATACACCGAATGCCGAAAGGGTGATCATGCAGGAAATAGTATATTTGTAGAGATTGATGCTATTGATGATGAACAACTTGTTGACTTTGAGAAAGATCATGAATTCGACACCAATGATGTTGACCCATCACAAGAGGAGCATGTTGCAAGTGATCAGGGCTAATCATTGGCAGTGAGAAGGGTGTGTTTCGGCCTAAAGGCAATAGATGAAGAGAGCTGGCTTCAAAAAATATCTTCCATTCAAGTTTCACTATTGGGGGAAAGGTTTTCTGCCTCGTAATTGATTTAGGAAGATGTGAGAACGTGGCCACAGAAGAAGTGGTTTAAAAACTAAAGCTGGAGACCACACCCCATTCAATTCCATAGACTTTATCATGGCTCAAGAAGGGCACTAAGGTAAAAGTTTCTAAATGTTGCTTAGTAAAATTTTCCATTGGCTCTAAGTATAAGGATAGAGCATGGTGTGATGTTATCATTATGGATGTTTATCATATTTTGTTGGGTAGACCCTGGTAATTCCATAGGAGTGTCACCCATGATGGGCATAAAAATACTAACTGTTTTATATGAGACACTACTCGCATTATTCTAATGCCCTCCAAGGAGATTACACCTAAACCATTTGATATGGAGAATTCCAATCTCCTATCATTACATAAGTTTGTAGGGGAGATGGAACAATCCGGGATGGTCTATGTATTAGTAGGGATGAATAATATGGACAATATTGTAATTACTAAGCTTGTCAAATCTCTCCTCGACAAGATCTGAGATGTATTCCCTAGTGACCTCCCCAATGGGTTACCACCTTTAAGGGATATACAACACCAGATTGATTTGGCACCAAATTTCAATCTTCCCAATTGATCACATTATCAGATGAGTTCTAAGGAGCATGAGGAGCTTCGATAATAGGTAGAAGAACTCTTATCTAAGGGTCATATTCAGGAGAGTCTTAGCCCATGTGTAGTACTTGTTTTGCTCACGCTTAAGAATGATGATAGTTGACATATGTGTATATACAATCGAGCTATTAATAAGATCACAGTTAAATACCATTTTCCTATTCCATGGTTGGATGATTTATTAGATTAGTTATATGGAGTTGTTGTGTTTAGTAAGCTAGACCTGAAGAGTGGCTTCCACTAGATCCAAATTCGTCTGGGTGATGAGTGGAAGACAACCTTTAAGACTCGTGAAAGTCTATATGAATATGATTAGTGATGCCCTTTAGGCTTTCTAACGTGTTGAGTACCTTTATGAGGGTTATAAACCAGGTTTTACGTCCTTTCATTGGTACCTTTATGGTTGTTTACTTCAATGACATCCTGGTTTACAGTGCTAACTATACCATACATATCATCATCTCCGAGAAGTTTAGTCTGTTTTTCGTAGGGAGAAGCTTTTTATAACACTCAATAATTGCTCCTTTATGACAGATTGTGTGTTATTCCTTGAATATGCTGTATCTAAGGATGGTATCTTTATGGATGATTCAAAGATAGAGGCAATAAAGTAGTGGTCATGACCATCTAACCTTCACGAAGTGCAAAGTTTTCATGGGCTAGCATTTTTCTACTGTTAGTTCATTCCCCATTTCAGCTCCATTATGACCCTAATTACAGATTGTATAAAGGCTAGAAAATTTTCATGGTCCGAGGATGTTGAGACTACTCTCCTCTATATCAAATAAAAGTTGATTTCAGCACTAGTTCTTACTTTGCCTAACTTTCCACAGTCATTTGAATCGCATTGTAATGCTTCCAAAGTTGGAATTTAAGGAGTTCTAAGCTAGAATGGTAAACTTGTTGCATACTTTAGTGAAATGTTGAATGGAGCCAAGCTGAATTATAACACCTATGATGTTGAATTTCTATACTGTGGTTCAAGCGTTGAAGCATTGGCGTCATTACTTCTTTCATAGTGAGTTTGTCTTTTATTTATGATGCTTTGAAGCATATCAATAACCAAGACAAGCTTTCTTTTTGACATGCCAAGTGGGCTGCGTATCTACAAGAATTTTATTTTGTTCTCAACGATAAGTCTGGTGTTCAAAATCGTATAATGGATGTCCTTAGTCACCAGACTTTACTCACTATTATGCGTACTTAGGTATTTAGCTTCAATTCTTTTCAATAGTTATTATCTACTGATCTATATTTTACAAGTGTTATGGAAGATGTGTTGGCAGACACTAGATCATATTACTTTATGCATGATTGATTTCTCTTTAAGGGAAATCAATTATGTGTGCTAGATTCTAATCTTCGGTTGAAGATTATTAAGGAGTTGCATAATGAAGGACAAGTGGGGCAAGATAAAACGTTTCAGCTTCTTTTTAGATCTTATTTATGGCCAACCATGCATCGAGAAGTATTTTGGTTGGTAGAAGGTTGCCGTGTTTGCCACGTCTCTAAGGAAAAAACAACAAATGTTGGCTTATTTATGCCTCTACCTATTCCAAAGCAGCCGTGATATGATATTAATATAGATTTCGTCTTGGGTCTTCCTTGTACCAAATGGGGTATAGATTCCATTTTCGTTATTGTTGATTAATTTTCTAAGATGACACACTTCATTACTTATAAAAAGATGATGGATGTAGTTCATGTATCACAACTTTATTTTTGAGAGGTTTATCGTCTTCATGGGCTTCCTCTATCTATTGTGTCAGATAAGGACACACGATTTCTTGGTCACTTTTAGAAAAGCTTGTGGTGACTTGCTAATACTAACTTAGATTTTAGCAGTGCTTATCATCCCTAGACCGATGGCTAGACAGAGGTTGTTAATCGTTCATCGAGTGATCTTTTACATAGCTTGGTTGGAAATCACTTAAAGACATGGGATCAAAATCTTTTTTAGACTGGATTCACATTAAACCACTTTGTGAATAAGAGTATTGAATCTACTCCATTTCAGGTTGTTTATGGATTAAACCCAAGATCTCCTATTGATTTGACACCTATACCAAATTTGATGCTAGGCAATGGAAAGGTTGAAGATTTCATGACACAACTCCAATATATCCATTAGGTGGCATATCAGAATCTTCAAGAAATTACTGCTCAGTACAAGGTTGTAGTTGATAAAAAACGATGCCATGTGAAATTTGAAGTTGGTGATTTTGTTTGGACTATTTTGACTAAAGATTGGTTTTCAATTGGGGAATACAACAAGTTTGTTGCTTGCAAAGTTGGTCTGCTTGAAGTGATTGAAAAAATCAATGCTAATGTGTATCGATTAAAGCCCCCAAGTCACATTCGCCCATCTGATATATTTAATGTGAAGCATCATATACTGTATCGTGACAATAGTTCAAGTGGTGAGGATGTGAATTTGAGGGAGAATTATCTCCAACTAGGGGAGAATGATGCAGTGCAACAAGTTGGAAACTGGTTTATGGAGCATATTGATCATAAGAAGTTAAAATTGCCCCCTAAACTATGAGCGACCATAAATTTACTTTGGATGTCCGATTGTGAACCACAAGTACTTAAAATGACCAACTCAATGAGCTACACAAAGTTCCAAATGAAATTTTAGTTTGTAGTCTAGAAGACCGCCACAAAATCCATTGTTTAAGCCCTCAAACGACAACTTTTTGGAATTTTTTGCAATTTTGGAAAATGTCCAATTGTCGCATATTTTGAGAAATATTGGATGCAACTCTTTTAGGAATATCTTAATTATTTATTTTAAGTATATTGGAGAGGTTTTGGGTAGACTTCATGAATTTTCATCTTAAATAATTTTTCATCTTTTTAGTGATTCCTAATGTAGTAGGAGATTGAAGCTATTTATGAAGTTTCTATTTTGGGTCTTGTTGTTAGGTTTTTATATTGTCAATGTCCATGCACAAAACAATGTGTGTACATGTAGTGGTTAGGTTGTATAGGACTTTATGATGTAAATTA
>JAOXJP010235286.1:0-24041 GCA_025762735.1 Platanus orientalis | reverse complement strand
TCCTTAGGCTCATTTCCTCCGTTGCACATAATAGTAAGTAGTTCTCTTTAGAAAGTTCTTTTTTCCTTTTCACTTTTTGTAGAAGATTCTTGTTGTAGGATGGAGATGGTGTCTTCAAGGGATTTTAATTTTTCAGTCAATTCATTGATTTCTCTCTTTAGTTGTTTGTTCTTTTTCTCCAACTCAACACTTTAAACGAAGAGATCATCGAAGGCCTCTTGTGCATTATAGGTCTCCTCTTCTTTCTTATCTCCCTCATCCTCACTACTTGAATCGCTCATATCTAAAAGTGAGCTCCTAAGAGTGTTAAAATCCATAAAGGCTTTGATCTCTTGTGAGGGACCTTCCTCACTACTTTGAGACTTATTTTCTAAAATTTCATAATTGTCATCCCAAGTTACAGCCATGGCCTTTCCCTTTGGCTTAAACTTGTTTTTCTTATTGTCATGATCCTCAACAATATGTAATCTCCCTTCGTACTCATAACAAATGGAAGGTTCCTTGGAGAAATCTTTCTTCTTCCTATAACTAGGGAAGAATTTTATCACTTATTTGTTATTAGAGTAATCTCTTGCATTCCTCTGAAAGAACTTTTTGAACTTCTTAAGCACTAAAGCTAAGTCCTCATCCAAATTCTTGGTGGATGTGAAAAGTTCCTCTACCTTAAGGGCTATGCCCTTGTTCTTGTTAGGGACTTTAATAGTAGTCTAGGACATTTGAAGGCCACCTATCAACTCTTCTAGTTTGATAGTTTCTAAGTCCTTGCTCTGCTCAATCGCAGTCACTTTAGGTTTAAACCTTTTTGGAAGTGATCTAAGCACTTTTTAGACTACTTTTGACTCTAAGATGTCTTCTCCTAGGCTTATTATGATATTTATCAAGTTGGATAAACCTGGCATTGAATTAGGAGACTTTCTCATCTTCCTCCATCCTAAAAGCTTTAAGTTGTGTGGTGTACATTTGAAACTTAGATATTTTAACAGCACTCATACACTCATGAGTGATCGAGAGAAGCAACCATGCTTCTTTGGTTGTTTTCGGATGAGCTATCCTCCTAAATTCATCGGGTGCTAGACCACTAGCTATGGCATTTAGAGCTCTAAAGTTATACTTATGAGTCTCCACTTTGGTAATGTGTAACCATTTAGTACGGTATCCCTAACCTTGTGGTCATAAGCATTTAGGAAAATCTCCATTTGAGATTTTCAATATCCATAGTTACTTCCATTGAAAAACGGAGGTGTACTAATAAACATGCTATTATCCCCTCTAGCCATCTAGTGTTTCTCTAGGATTTTTGTTAGGATCTAACTCGGGTTGTTAAGCCCTATGTAAGTAACCTATCTCTGATACCAATTGTAATACCTAGTAGGTTGATCCTAGAGTGGGGTGAATAGGGTTTAAAAATATTTTACCCATTTTTAAATGTTAGGATTGATTTTAATTCAATTTTAATCTTCTTAGAATTAAACCAACTGTGTGTGTGCTACAAGGTGTCTACTCAAGAATATTATCAAATAGGTGATGTGTAAGAGTAGCTACAAGCATAAGAGTAAAGAAATAAGCAATCACACAGTCAATCCACAACAAGAGATTTATAGTGGTTTGGCACGATGACCTACGTCCACTCTTCTAAAGATCACATCTGAGCATAGGTATATTTCATTTAGATTGTCTAATACAACCTAGGTCAAAAACATAAAAAAACCTACACTACTTACCATTAGCAAGCTAATTAATACACTCGGTGTCTCCGGTGAGTGTGGTTAAGCTTCCGGTAACTCCGGCGGAAGCAAAACAAGAATAGTATGAATATGAATACAAAAGAAAGCAAATATTACCACAAGTTGGTTGATGTTGCTATTTGCACAATGTGGGAGTGCTCCTTATAGAACTAGTATGTCTTAGTACACCCACACCACTTCAAGCCTTAGCTTTTGAGCCCCTTGAGCTTGGCCAAACAAGGGTTTCCTCTAGGGACAACCCATAATGGTCTCTTCTCTTAGATGAAAGTCTGGATGAGAAGAAGAGTAGTTAGACAGTAGTTTTTCAGCTAGGGAGATAATATTTTTCAGCTTAAAATAGTGAGAGAGGAAGGTTTCTCAAATAAGAGACTCACTTTTAACAAGGGTTTTAACACATTCTAAAATGCTTGAAGTATTTTCCCTAGAGGGAAAGTTTCCCTCTTATAGGGATCATGGATCCCTCTTTAATGTTGGATTGGAATATATTGAAACGTGTAAGTCATCTACGCCACAATTTCAAAATGGAGTTATTTTTTTTCATGTCTATGCACCTGTAATCGATTACCAGATCTGTAATTGATTACAAATCTAGTAATCGATTATACTCAAAAGTTGCAAAAAATCTAGGAAGTTACAACTCATGATGTAACCGATTACACACATGGGGAGAGGTGCTCGGGACTTATTTTTGTGGTCTCAGTCTGGGTCATAATCGATTACGCATTGTGTAACCGATTACACTTGTAATCGATTACCAATTACCATTAGAGCTATAACTAATTACCAATCAAGTAATCAATTAGAGAAGCAATTTTCTGCACTTTTGTTTGGCTTTTTATTGATCCCTCTCTTGGGCTTTTACTTTGGGTTTTTGAGATGTTCTCATGCATGATGTGATATGTATTTTGGTCCACGCATACTCAAAAACCTCCCATGATGCATGCATGAATTATACCTTTGAAATTCTGAAATTTTTGAGGCATTCTTCATTATTTTGGGCTTTAAGTCTTTGGTCCACTTGGGCATCTTCACTTATAGTCTTCTTCTTGACATGACATAGACACTTACAAGACATATATAGATTACATGAGAGTTTTGACCATGGTATTAACAAACATACTACAAATGACTTAACACCATTAAGTCAACATTTATTGCATGTAATGTAGCAACAACGTATGTTGTTTGGATTTGATGTTTCATAAGAGATTTGAAACTAGGTATGTCAAATGGTGTAATTAATGTATTTTGTGATAACAAGTCTACTATCTCTATAATAAAAAGTGGAGTTAATAACTTGAAGACAAATCACATTGATGTAGATTATCACTACAACAGATATAGTTGAAAGAGGTGAAATTAAAGTCGACTACGTCACCTATGAAGAGATGGTAGCCTATCCCATGACCAAGGGATTGTCTCTGGAGAGATTCAAAGAACATATAACCAAAATGGGTATGGTTTATTAGGTTTTATATATTGTCAATGTCCATGCACTAAACAATGTGAGTACATGTAGTAGTCATGTGTATAGGACTTTATGATGTAATTTGTATACCTATGTAAGTCTAAGTTTTAGAGTCCAAGAAAACACCAAGAATATGGACTCGAAGCCAAAATGACCATGCCAAAGAGACTTAAGCATCATGGAAGAATCCCAAGTCTCAAGTACTAGCTACTGCAAGGAAGCCAACATCCACAACGTAAAGGTAAAAATCATAAAGTTGGTAAGTTGGGTTGAGATGAGCCATAAAGCCAAAACACACATAAAAATATGTGTATAACATGGACCCAAGTTCAAGGGAAGAAGTCCAAGAGAAAAAGACAAAAAATTGGAGAAAATAGGTCAAAAACCCAAATTTGGGTTTAATTGGACCTAAGGGCCTATCCTGGCCTTTTAGGATAGGTCCAAGCTTCCAGGATTGGTCCTAGTTATGGCAGGACCAGTCATGAATAGTGCAACGAAATTTTGGTGCCAGAACTGGTCCCAGTTATGGCAGGACCGATCATGAACAGTGCAGGAAGCACCAAGACTGGTATTAGTTTTCCAGGAACGGTCCTAGGCGAGAAATTTGAAAATTTTGAATTTTAAAGCCTGTAACGGCTATTTTTTTGCCCGTTTGAATATAACCATTGTGGGACATTGTAGAGCTCTCCCAAAGCTCTATAAAAAGGGTCTTTGAGCCCTAAGAAAGATAGGGAACTCACACACATGAGCATATAGTAAAATCCTTGTGAGAAAGAGCCCGAGAGTAAGCCAATAAGCCTATGAGTAAAATCCTTGTTGTTAGCCTATGACCTTGAGAATTGTTCTTCATAGTTAAATCTATTCAAGGTCTTCGTAAGCTTCTTAAAGCTCTTCAGTTAAATTCTTTGGAAGCAAGAGGGTTGGTTTATAATAGTTAAATTTTCCTATACAAAAGGTAGCTCGAAGCAAGAAGATTGTCTGAATCTTTAACCTGTTTTTAGCCTTCGCTAGAGTCATCGAAGGTGGATTCTCAGCCTTTGTTGGAATCACCAAAGGTGTGTTCATGAAGCACTTGTTGGAGTCACCAAGTGCAAATTAGTTCAATGGAGTCATTGGACGGAGCATGTCCACCGAAGTCACTAGGAGTGCACTTACAAGGGAGTGGATTATTTGTTACTTGTAAGTAAATTTTAGGTTTATTAATTTGTCCTATAATAGTTAGGGAACTATTAATAAAAATTAAATAGGCTAGGAGGAGCCGGTTGGAGAGTGGATGTAGGCCGAAGGGCCGAACCACTATAAATTTGTGGTGTTGTCATTTAGTTGCATTTTCTCTCTATTGATTATTTATGTTTATTGTGATTATGCAAAGTAGCCCAACACACTAAGTGACTTTAACTAAGATTTAAATTAAAATATTAACTTAACAACCTTAGGGAATTTATCAGCCCTGCTTCCGCTCTACTATAGGCAATCCTATAGTGCATGACGGAGCTCTGTGGTCTATGATAAGTTCATAAAAAATAGATTTACTTAATTAAAAGAATTTTTGTTGCATAATTAATTAAAATAAAATTAAGTAAATCATAAAGAGTGCGAATAAAATTATTTAAAAGAATTTTAAATAAGTCTAAGGATCCTATTCACCCCCTCTAGGATTCATTTTAGGTTTTTCAATTAGTATTAGAGCATACCTTGAATTTTCATGGTTGGCCCAAAGGACATCCAAGGTGTTGGAGGCTATTTGGGAGGCATTACTGGAGGAATCTCGCGGACGCCTGAGAAAAACAGTGAATGTGCAATCACTTTGAATTAGAATAAGAATGTATACTCGATATTTAGAACTAAAACAATTGACTTTGTGAGATAGTTCTAAATATGGAAAAAAGTAGTTAGGTGCACTAAAGACATATGAACACCAGCTTTGGTTCCTCATATAAAAAGTTCACAAAAAGCTAGAGGAAACTGATAGGGGTCTAGAGTGTGTAGTGCAATCACCAAGTGGTGGTGTCAAGTAAGTCGACGTTGGTATGGCTAGGGAAGGCATTGCTATTGTATTAGAGCGTATAAAGTACTTGTAACACCCTGCATCCAACTTAGGCAAGTTGTAGAGATTCAAACTTGACACCATATATCTATTATAGAACCCTTAAGTTTCAAACAAGTGGGCTAACCTCAATACTCTAGAGACCTGTGCATGGTTTAGAAAATATTAAGAGGCCAATTGGACCATATGAGAGAAGCCTACACCAAAATAAACCTTAAAGGATTCCAAGTTTGAAACTAGTAACATTCGAGCACTCGAAGTGGTTTGAGCACTTGAAAGGGGCATTGGAGCCCTCAAACTTCCTCAAACCAGAAACACCAAAGAATGGCATTCGCTCGAGTGCTCAAGAAGAGGTATTCGAGTGCTCAAACATTGCAATTCGAGTGATCGAAGGGAGGCTTTGGAGAACTCAAAATGGTTGTAGAATTGAGAAAATTACAAAATTTCCGTTCTTGGCATTGGGATTCGTTTAAGACAAGGGTTAAACCTATTTTTACCTAATTTGGACTTAAGAATCTTAGAGAAAATCTTGGAGATAGAGAAGACGGAAAATTGGAAAGGAGAAGAGGATTTCATATCCAAGGATCAAGGTAAGCTCAATAACTTCAGTTTTAGCTCAGTATTTTCTTAGCTTCAGTTTTTTATTAAAAAGCTCTATAGATTCATGGATTTTGATTATGTTTTTTTGTTAATCTAGAAGAAGAGAGAGTTCCAAAGGAAAGTAAGTTTTAGAGGAAGATCTTCTAGGATCCAAGGATTAGAAGTCATTTGTAAGTAGATATACATGATATGTATTCTCTTATACTATCATGTTCTTAAAAATGTGAGTTTCAGTCCATGTTGCAAAGATTTGTCATTGTTCTCCATGAAATTTATGTTTGGATTCTACTTTCATGGTATTGGTACCTTATTTTGGCAAGTTTAGTAATCTCCACTCCAAGATGGGAAGTATTGTTGTTGAAGCCTTGTGGTTTTGGATGGAAATGATGATTTTATGTGATGAACCCTTGATTTTCCTTGAACCCTTTTTGATTTTCTATAGTTATGATCTCTACCTATTCAATTAATGTCCATATGATTAGTTCTCCATGATTTGTAAGTTTATAGCATGCCAATGGATGCTTTAGATAAGCTTATTGCTCATTTTGATGGATTCTCTATTCTCCTTGTTAATTCATATTGTTTTGTATTAATTTTATTGATTCCCATGCTAGAATCATAGAATTTCAGTGCTACATTCAAGATTTGTGTCCAATGGTGATTTTGATAAACTAAGCATGTTGATTCCATCCATGTTTACATTTGAAATTTAAAAGAGCAGCATCATTAGATTTCTACATGAGTTTTGATGCATTTGACCTACCTTGTGTTATCTTTGATCGCATTTAGCATGAGAATGTTTTACATCCCGCAGATTTCTATATGTCCACAAATTTAAACCAAACATTTTTCATTTGCATCTTGGTTTTAGTTATGACATGGGATTGGCATCTTGGGTTTTGAATTCCTTAGGAGATTGGACATACGAATATCTTTTGTATAACCTACTTATGTAGTAGTTATATTACTTTACATAAGCATGGCTTTTGAATATCGTTTTGAACACGTGAAGTTATTTTGTAACCTTTATCCTAGGAAATTTTAGAGGACTAAGCTAGTCCCATGGAAATCATGTGGGGAAAAACCCTTATCTAGGAAACTTTTAACGGACAAACCCTTGACACCCTAGTTTTCGCAGGCTAGCATTGGTCTTTATGACTTTGGAGACCCTTATGGGGTTGGTCTATATGGCAAGTGCCTTTATGGAATTTGGAGAACCCTATAAGGTTGGACTTTATGGAATTTAGAGACTTCTTTGATATTGGCTTCTATTGAATTCAGAATCCTCTTTGAGATTAACCTTTATTGCATTTAAAGACCTCTATGAGGTTGGCCTTCATGGAAAATTTGGAGACCTCTTTGAGGTTGGCCTTTATGATATTCGAAGACCTCTATGAGGTTAACCTTCATGGGAAATTTGGAGACCTCAATGAGGTTGGCCTCTATGGCATTCCGAGACTTCTATGAGGTTGACTTTTATGACATTCAGAGACCTCTTTTAAAGTTGACTCTTGTGGTATCAGAGACTCAACATGGTTTGGTTACATATGATTTGATTTGTCAGAGACCCAACATGGTTTGTTTGTAAACGATTTGATTTGTTAGAATCCCAACATGGGTTATTTTCATATGATTTGATTTATCAGAGACCAAAGCTAAGTTATTTACATGATTTGATTTATCAGAGACCCAACATAGGTTGTTTTCATATGATTTGATTTTTCGAAGACCCAACATGGGTTATTTGCATATGATTTAATCTATTATAGACCCAACATGGGTTATTTTCATTCTTTGATTTGTTGGAGACCTTGCATGGGTTACTTACATGTTTTGATGTTTAACGGAGACCCTAGTGGGTTAGGATATAGCATATGCATACTTGGATTTGATTTGAAAACCCATACGGTTATTTTGAAGCATAGTCATACTTAGAATTATAGTAAGGACATGTAAAAATCATTTGTTGCACATGCATACACATTTGACATCCTTACTCCATCTTGATTCATCCTTATCTATTATGGTGGTGCTTTTAATACTTCTTTACTTTATTGTATATTTTGTATATCTTCTTAGTGAGCCTATTAAGCTTACCCCAATTGACACCACCCTATAGATTAAGGCTATGAAGGTAAACATATCATGTGAGCTGCATGGGATGTGGGAGGAGAGATGAATTGGGCAATCGGGCCCGTAGTTTACATTTCATTATGTACTTTAGTTTTGGACATGAGATGTATTTTTATTTCAATATCTTGGTTTGTACCCCTTTGAAGATGGGGATTATTGTTACATTGACAGTTTGTGGAAGCCTTTATTTTGATGTAGACATGTGGATATTATTGGTTAGTATAGACATGGATGTGGTTATATTCCGCTGCACTTTGGTTTAGTTTATTGGCTTTATCTATTCTGATGTACTTATTAAGGTACAAAGTAAATGATCGAGTAATCCGTTGTTGTACATGAATGTAAATGGTTAAAATGAGTTATTATTATTATTCTACTGCGATATGTATGTGGTTAATTGGATTTAAAAGGAATTAATGAAAATAGACCAAATTTATATGGAAAGTGACAAAGAGGTTAAGTGTTATGATCTGAAAACAGGATCTCCCTACCATGAGATATGAGTTCAGGGTGTGTCATCTAGTGTCACGGATCCAGATTTGGGTTCCAAACACAACTTATGGATCCGGGTCGTGACAGTACTTGATAAAATGAAGGTCTTACTCCACAAGAGGGTGGGAGTGTAGGGAGCACTTTTAGTTTTCCATAGGTCTATAATGTGAAATAGGAATATATGCTTAAGTTGTTGTTTGTGATACTAAATGTGAGACGTTAATTTTAGAGACACTAGTACGATGCCAATCTTAAGCGACTGAAGTCATCAGGGAGTATATTCAGTCTAATAATGTTTGTTTGGGTACTTGACATAATTGGTTGAACATTGACAACGGTCTACTAAGGATAGCGGATCACGTTATCCGAATGACTATGTAGTTATTTGGTTAATCCTACTAGTTCCTCAATATAACATAAATGAGAAGACATATGTGTTCAATCATACCCAAGTGGAAGATGTAGAAATGTATGGGATGGTCATGATTGATCACACCCAAAACAAGGTGTCCAACTCCTTGAGAAGAGTTTTGTTGGTTCCCAACCAATACAACCTTATCCATGATTTCTCTCATGAAAAGTTGTATGTATCGCACAACCCTACATTTATGGGTGTCACATACACCAAAAGCTATTTAAATAATGGTGTGTCTTTTCCCTCACACCCTTTGGATAAATATAAATAGATGATGGGTATGATTGTATCCCACATCAAATTGAATGAAAATTCTTCTCTATTTTCTCCCTCATCTCATTCTTGTCTTAAATTTTTATATACTTGCCTAAAGGTGTGTGAGTGATACCTAGTCTCACAACATCTAACTACAACCTCATATAGAAACAGTTTGTTTAATCCAAACCTAACCCAACCCATTAAACTGACTGTCAAAGGTATAAAGGCAATCCGTTTGTATTCTTATCTTATTGGGTGATGATCTTTGTGGGGTCGACAATTGCAGCCATAATCCGGCGAAAATCCTTTATTTTGAGCTTTTTTATCTACATCTCTAACAATAAACCCCTCTCTATCAACTGGATTCTTTTGAATTGTGTTCAGTTCATCCACAAAAAATGCGTCAAAGGATTGGGTTTATATGTTGAAAACTAAGGCCATTAATAACCTACCATTTAGAGCTCATTAATTAAGTTTTCAAAATTGTGTTTTCAAAATTGTCTCACTCATTTGTTTAGTCCCACGTTGGTTAGAAACAAAAAAAATGCAATATATAAGTTCTAACTCTCCATCACACTTGTGTATTTTGAGAGACTCACCCTCTCTTTTTTGGTTGCTATGGTGTAGCAATGTGCATAGCACTTTGCGCACACTCGCATGCGCATGGGCACAGGTATGGGCAAGGGCAAGGGCGCTTGAGGCGCACTTTGCACTTCGCACATGCGCATCGTCATAGAGTCACATTAGGGGTCGCAAAATTCCTTTTCGATGCTCCTAATGTGATATCGTTGTTTCTAGGCTACTTGCGAATGAAAAGTTCAAACTTGGATTGGGTCGCAAATGAACTGGACCATGGGTATGCAAATGAGTTCGCTCAAGGGTCACGAATAAACCGAACCAAGATGCATGAATGAGATGGTTTAGGAGTGCATGAATGAGCCAGATTAAAGTCCACGAATGAGTGGACCGAGTGTGCGAATGGGCTAGACCAGGTTCTTCATTCACCACGAGTTGGGCTCATTCACGGCGGCCTAGAACCAACCCAATTTTGCATCTGATGCAAGTAAGAGCTCATGCCGAGCCTAACAAAGGCCCATTCGCCCATGAATGAGGGCCAACAAGAAGTGGACACCTCATGGGGAGTTGGTGGAGTGGGTGGAAGCCCACTATCACAAAAAGAGCTTTTGGGCTATAAACTGGCTAAAAAGGCAAAAAAAAAAAAAAAAAAAAAATCTAGGCTAAGGCAAGAGGAGTGCTCGAGAGCAAGAAGGAAAAGAAGAAGAGGAAGAACAAGAAGGAGGTGGCAAATGAGGGTTATACATTCTCTTCTCTCTTTCTCCTTTAGATATGTGTTGCAAAACACAAGTTCGTTCAAGCCAATGGAGCTACATCTCCCTGGTAGGAGCTCTGTATGACATCCTTGAGTTAGAAACCACTTCAACCAAGTGTTGAAGTGTTCACATTAGTGAACCTCCACAAGGTTTGATGGTGCTATCGTGGTCTTCTTGACTCGGTTCTCATATATGTTTATCAACTTGGTAAGGGGACACTCTGCCGAATTTTTTGAAAATTTTGAACATGACAAAATGGACATTTTTGAACACTTTCTTTAAAGGGCAATAAGTTATACAGGGAGGTATCCTACGTCTTTGTTGGACAGTGCAAGCCCATTAAAAGACAAGGAGTTGATTCTGAGCTTAGTTGTATCCTGAGGTAGCTTGGTACACTCCTTTGTGGGAGACCTTGACTATCTTCAAGAAATGCATAAAATAACACTTCTATGTCTCGGGTCACTCGGTTTTAATCTTTTATTAAATTAAATTACTTGACTTTAAGATTGTGGACTT
Source organism: Platanus orientalis (assembly GCA_025762735.1). NCBI lineage: Eukaryota > Viridiplantae > Streptophyta > Magnoliopsida > Proteales > Platanaceae > Platanus > Platanus orientalis. The sequence continues at coordinate 13,036 of JAOXJP010235286.1, read as the reverse complement.
AATGGATTTTTGGAATTATTGGATTCAGATCCAAGATCATAGTGATCGGATGGATTTGGGTTAGCAAAGGAAGAAGACGAATGTATTCTTGGGGTTTTAAAATATCATTTTTCAATAGTCATTCTACCCCCTCTTTTGGTGTAACATGTCTTCCCCAGCCTTCAGCTGGAAAAAACAGGGGCACACGTAAATGGAGCAAATCATTTACCCCAAATTGTTGCGTTGGGTGACAGGGCGAGCCACAGTACCGGTTATAGTTAGTAGGACAGACTCTGGAGAGACTTAAAAGTCTCATTGAGGTCACATTAATCCATGAATGCAAGATTGTTGAGAAATCCATCCCATCTTAGTCATAATGTGTCTAGTTGGCATTATCATTGATACACCACAAACGCGAATAGAGATATAGTCATTCAATCTATATGTCATGTTGTGTGTACATCCTGATTCACAATCATTGTCAGGCACTACGATAACGTTGTTCCTGGATAAAAACCATGGTTCCTATTGCCTTGTAAAGATTTGTTTTTGTGAATCTTCTGTATTTATTGAGCTTGATTTTACCCTGGAAAAAGTTCAAAAACAGCCACCAATCTCATTTCAAACCCGGATCCATTGAACAAGAATTAATTTCTTGATTTTTTCCCCTCATCCTTTAAAGCGTTTTTTACTTTATCGACATTCCATTCTGATTCATGTAAATCATATCTAGAGGAGCCTAAAATCTTGACCTCAACACATCATTGCTTCAATTCATAGTGGTTACACTAAATCCTTATAGATTTGAAACTCTTACCATTTAACTCTGTTAAATTTTTATTATTATCTTATTAAAGATGAAAAATAAAAAGGACTCTCAACAAGCAAAGCCAAAGCCTAGGTGTTCTGGTTAGTTAAAAAGAGATTTACGAGAGTTGCACTCAAAACTTCTTTAATTTAGTAGAAGGGTTTTAGCCACAAGCAAAATTTCTTTGATGCTTTATTTTTTAGTATTTAAGTACATAAATAAACCATAAAAGACAAATAAGCAGTCTCAACTCTCTAGTTTAGCTTGGGTTGCCTGAGACCTCAACCATAACCGAACCTGATTTTAAGATTTTCCCGGCCATACCCAAACCATGGTCTAATCACCCTAACTCAACCCAACAAAAAATCAAGTTATGTAATTTTGGGATCGGGTTGAGACTAACCAAAGTGGCACTCCACTAGAAATTCAAATACAGATCTCTTTAGTGATGGTGTTACTCTCCAAGAACCATTCTGCCCCCATGAAAACCCACTACATTTTAGAGTATCTTCAACCTCTATTTTGACTAAAGGTTGAGGCTTTAGGCAGACTTGAGGCCTTGAAGAAGGGCTTCGGCCTTCTTAATCATATGTCATCTATTGCATCCAAAGAAGGTTAGGACAATTCTGATTCACAACGCCCAAAATCACTTCCAATGACAATAGGGTACGAATTTCAACCAAGCAACAGTTGAGACTTAGCTCACAAGAGAAACGTCAGTCTTGCAGTCATCTTAAGATTCTTAAAAACATTCGAGCATTTGTCCTTCGGCGTTGAACCATGGTTGCTATTTTGGCAAACTCTAACTATTGTTACTACATTACCCTTCACTGGCCGCCTGTTAGTACCATTTGGAAAGTAATAAAGGTGCAGTAACTGCAAAGGCGATTCGCACACTGCTCTTATGTTTGATTTCATCAAATAGCCAGGCGTTTCACCCACATAAAGAGATCGGGGAATGGTTAGATGTTAGAAGAACAAGACATTGTTTTCCCCGTTTCAGTAAACCAATTGCTGCGACTCCTGGCTGCCATGTATCTTGAAGGTTCAGCCAATTTCTTCTTGTGGACAGCTAATGCCTTCGAATTGTAGATGGGAATTGAGATTTGCAGGAGGGAAAATGCCATGAATGAGAGATGAGTCCACAATTGTGAATATTTGAGTTTGAAAAAAAAAAATTAATGAGTTCTACAAACCACTCAAAATTATATTGAGATTAGAAGGAAATTGTCATGAATGAGAGAGATGAGTTTAACATTTGTGAATGTTTAATTTGAAGAGAGTGCTTTGACTCATTTCAAATTATAATGATGACTGAAATATAAGGAAACCCAGGAACAGAAAGAAAGAACAAAACTAAAGCAGCAGAAGATACAAGACTACAACCCCAGCTAAAAGATAGATTGGTTTCCCTACCTCATGCTACTTTGAAATTATGCAGCTCTCTTTATTTAATCGACAAATATAAACAAAACAATTATCTTTTGCATCTGCAAGCATGGAACTTCAGCTTCTCTGGGCCATGGGCATGCCAACCAAACTGAAATCAAAGTCATTTGTAAATCTTGGTTTCCCCACCACAGCACCTTTACCTGTTGTGGAATGTTCCACCACCACTTTAGTTAAGAGAGTTCCTATATGTCAAAAAAGTGACCCTCAACCTTCCTCTAGAGAATTTATCATAAAAAAAAAATAATAAGAAAAAGATTTAAAAAAACATTTTCTAGAGGATATGGAGGGAGAATACTATGGGTTAGAGCTTTTATCAGGCTTTTCCTTTTCCGGTTATGTTTACTCTTGAAGATGGGTCCCAGAGTGCCTTCAGGTGGGAAGTTCGCACATGTAGAACTGCTGATATTCATAGTGTCAAGATTAATCATATTCTGAGCTGCTCCATCCACTTTGTTCCTTGTATGGCAATCGAGTTGCAGACTCCCTGACTGAAGATGGTGTTTCTCCGCCTGTATTTTGGTACATCATGGGAGTACATCATGTCCCAGGAAAATGAAAAATATTTAATAAGCAAGAAAGCTGGCTCTGAAACGTTTACATCTTTGAATGGTCTAGCACATTATACTTCAACAACAATTATCGGAAAAAAAAATTATGTCAGCAACTCCCTCCCAAGTAGGAAGGATCTTTTGCTACTACATATATGGACCACTGTTTGTGAGACCGTCCCTTCTCATCCTTGTTTCTCTTGTCCTTTCAAGGGAAGGAATGAAAAAGTGATTTATGTGTAAAAAAGTGCTGTGAAGCATCGAAGGATTAATACAAAAACGACTTCTTTATATACATGAAGCAAGATCATCCTCAGTTTCACGATCAGAAATGTGACAACTAGCTATCAGACATTTTTGCGAAAGATATTTGTTTGATATATAGACATATACACTGGAATAAATTTCAACAGTTCCTTTCTCTTCAAGTTATTGGGGGAACATCCAGCAAAGAGCATCCGTCAGTAATATTGCTGCTTCCCTACTCTGCCCCGTCTTCCAGACCTTGAAATCTGGACCAAAGTAATTACTCTCCCTCCATCGTTTTAGTGTTGACATTGAGAAAGGACCGTGTTCATCACCAAATGGATCCACATAATGCCACATAGAACTTTCTGGGTTGTTGAGATTCTGGTTTCTGGTTGTATCTCCTGGACTTCTGTCAATGTCAAGACCCTCGTCATCATCACTCAAGTCGATAAACTGAACTCCAGAGACCCCTTGCCTACTCACCGTTGCCCAGCGTCCTTCAGTCTCATCTAAATCAACAATACATGCTTCTCTGCCAGCATGCTCTTCAACTTCTATTGGTTGATTTTGATGTTCTGCAACACAAGCAAGCTGCATCTCTTCACTGCTTTTCTCTGCATTCTTTATTGGTTGGTGTTGCTGTTCTGCAACACAAGCAAGTTGCATCTCTCTACTGCTTTCCTTTTCAACCGCTATTGGTTGGTGGTGGTGTTCTACAACAAAAGCAACCTGCAACTCTAAACAGATTTCCTCTTCAACCTCTATTGCTTGATGTTGCTGTTCTGCAATACCAGCAATCTTTCTATTGCATTCCTTTTCAACCTCTCTTGGTTGGTTTTTCTGGTCTGCAACACAAACAAGCTGCACCTTTCTAATGCTTTCCTCTTCAACGTCTATAGGATGATGTTGCTGTTCTGCAATACCAGCAAGCTGCATCTTTCTAATGCTTTCCTCTTCAACCTCTATCAGTTGGTTTTTCTGTTCTGCAACACAAACAAGCTGCATCTCTTTACTGCTTTCTTCTTCAACATCTACTGGTTGATGTTGCTGTTCTGCAATACCAGCAAGCTGCATATTTCTAATGCTTTCTTCTTCAACTTCTATTGGTTGGTTTTTCTGTTCTGCAACACAAACAAGCTGCACCTCTCTACTGATTTCCTCTCCAACCTCTATTGGTTTTTTTTGATAATTCTCTCCAACCTCTATTGGTTGATGATGCTGTCCTGCAATACCAGCAAGCTTCATCTTTCTACTGCTTTCCTCTTCAACCTCTATTGGTTGGTTTTTCTGTTCTGCAACACAAGCAAGCTGCACCTCTCTACTGATTTCCTCTTCAACCTCTATTTGATGATGTTGATGTTTGTCAGCAACACAAGCAAGATGTGTTTCTCTACTGTCCTCTTCAAGATCTATTGGTTGATGTTGCTGTTCTGTAATGTAAGCACTAGAGTGATGATGCACAGAAGATTGATCTTCTGAAACAAAAATATCAGATTTATGTTGCTTTTCTTCCGGTACAAACACATCAGAATGAGGTTGCTTTTGCTTTTGAATACAGACACCAGAATGATGTAGCCGTTCTTCTGCAACCAAGGCTAATGACCAGGGATATGAACAAAACAAAATTGGTATTTAATATATAATCAATGATTCAATTAAACAAAAAAAGTAACTAAAACAAAACTATAGAACAGAACATAAAACTATTAAAAATGATTTTTTGTATTTTGTTTTGTTTTTTCTTTCAATTCAATAATTTCAAATTTCACTAAAATAAGTCAGCTATTGAGCTCGAAATTATAAAGCCCTTGTTTTAGAGTGCGACTATTCCCACGGCACCGATAAAAAATCTTAACCAAGTTGACTCCCTGGGTCTGATACAAGGACAAATTTAGCCACATGTAGCTATAAAAAAATAATCAGAGTAACATCCTGGAACAATATGATAATTAACAAAATTATACAACTAGAGTGGTCATCTTTATGTTTATCCAAACGACCACTTAGTCAACTTGGAAAAGTTGACATTTGGCTCTTTCTAAACCTTTTGATAACAGTAGTTTTTCAAACCTGGCTTTTAAAATTAATACACCTAGAGTGGTCAACTTATCCAGAATAATACAAATGGGAGAAATGAAACCACAAATTCACAGACTAGGAATGCAACACAACTAGAAATACCTTCCCTACCAAATTTTAAAGACCTATCATAAAATTGCTCCAGGAGAAAAGTTTATAGAAAACCCAAGCTGTGGGTTTGCGGGCAATGATGTCAAGGAAAAAAAATTAATTACAACAAGGTCAGCCAAGCAGGGGCTTGGATTCCCATGTCGTACGGTTAGGAAAAAAAAATGTTCTTCACATCATAGGCCATTTTCAAATGAATATAATGACCCCATCTAATCAGAACAGAAAACAAATTTGGATCTCTTCAAGCCAAAGATTTAGCGTATAGAGATGTCCTCAAACAAAATATCAATAATTTCTTTTTTGAATAGTAAATATTAGAAGAAAAAAAAATTCAGTCATAAATTGTGGAACTAAGTTGGTGATTTGGTTCCTCAAAATAATATATTACAAGCTATTAGTTTACATAATACTAATTATAAAGTGATAGCATGACAGTAAATTGCAGTTATTTAGTATTAAGTATTTTTCGCTAGCTCAATTAATAAATTAATAAATCTCATTCCAAAATATGGAAGATTAATTTTCTTAACACTTCACTTCCTTTTTTGCAACACTTCCATTGCTGGAATCTCCAATCCCCACCTACGTCCCTAGATAATCAAATAAAACAACTTCAGAAGCACTACTTTCATCCATGGAATTGCCAACAACTAGTAAATCAGATGTAAGAGTTTTAGAAGCTCAAAGGTAAAGAATCATCTTACAAATATATAGTTAGACTAGAGAATTAAAGGGGTTAGGGTGGGGGAGACTAAGGATCCTACATTTACAAGTTCAAGTTTTCTGCATCCCTAGTGCAATTATGATGAGAGATAACCATTATCAGGCTTATAATGTTTCCCAAACCAGTTTGCATATGATACTGAGTAAAAACAAACTTAATAACGATTTAGTTCAGATAGTTTTGAGTTCAAGTCAGCTATCTAGACCTCAGCTAGTAAGATTAAATACTCTAGTTGATATCGTATTATGCAATAGGGAAAGGATCTGCTACACCCTATTTGTAGCCCTCTGTGTTCCCACTCACAAAAGGTGAGGTGCATAGGGTTAAAACTGTAAAAACAATTTTCAAATGAAAAAATAGGTACCCATAAAAATGGGGTTTGCAGGGTTAAAACCATAAAAAAAAGTGTTGAAATAAACATTTGCTCCCTATTTAAAAGAGGCACCAAATTCAAAAAACCATCATGTGTCAGCCTGTGGTGTGGGGACACGTAGGAACTTACTGTTTTGGGTGTAGCAGATCCTTTCCCTATGCAATAACGTACAAATGAGTTTATAGCCACCAACAAAAAGAGAGCATATTAAGTCTCCCCAGCTTGAGTATAAATACATAGTTCGTAGTCCTAGAAGGGTGCAGAAAAAACTTTGCAGCATTTAGCAGGTGTTCCCCAGTAACAACACACAATATTAGCAACCAGTGTACTGAGAATTAAGCAAGGGTTACTAGGGCATTCCTTGGAAATGGTGTGCCTCATTGGGGCTCAGATGTGGTGAGAATTATACAAGGGTTCCCACACCAAAACTGAGTGTGGGTAAAAAAAACTAAGTTCAAGAAAGTAGGATTTGTCTAGTTACTTAATGTAGAAACCTTGACAAGTAACAGTATGGAGTTGGTACATACAATGAAAAGAATGAGAATTAGGCTGTGGAAAAAGAAAAAAGTTAGGAAAATTGATGGCCATAAACTTTCTTACACAGAAGAAATCAATAAAAGAAGTGGGGTAGGAATAATAGTAGCTCAAGATTTAAAGAATTAAACTGTAGATGGTAAAAAAAATAGATAATAAGCATAGTATCAATTAAAATTGTTTGAAATAAGATGAGGATAAGTAACATAATTAGTGCATATGAACTTCAACTAGGATTAGATGAAACCATTAAGAAATAATTGGGCAAAACATTCATGAATTAGATCAAGTAATTCCTAAGGGTCAGAATATTTATAGGAGGTGACTTAAAATGGCATGTAGGAAATGCTAATGGAGGATAAGAGAGAGTTTATGTAGAACATAGAGTTGGAGAACGAAATGAGGCAGAGATACAAGCCTAGAATTTACAATGGCATATAATCTTCCACTAGCAACCATGTACTTCAATAAGAGAAAACATTTGGCGACTTTTAAAGGTGGATCAAATAAGAGCTAGATAGACTTTTTTCTCACTAGGAGGATAAAATGGGCAACATGTAAGGATTGTTAGGTTATCCTAATAGAGTTTATCTGTACAACATATGTTAGTGGTTTTGATGTTTGTATAAGAGATGAAAGAGAAACAGGAGGTTAATTGCATGAGAACTAGATGATGGAACCAAAATGAAATAATAACAATAATAATAATATTTAGATATAAATAAATAAACAATGAAATTTGGAAGAAAAAACTACTATTAATTATCAAAATAGGTACTTGAAGAGTCTAGAAAGAAAGAAAAACCATTTTAAAAAATTTGGTGGTGGAATGGTGAAATTCAAACAGCCACAAGAGTTGAGAGGGCTTATTATGAGGGCGTGGCAAAAGACTAGGAATGAGGAAAATTTATAAAGCTATAAAAATGTTAAAAAAGAGCTAAGAATGCAATAAGAGATGCAAAATTTAAGATGCATGATGAGCTTTATCATAAGTTAGGTATGAGATTTGGTGAAATGCATGTATAGAACTTGCTAGAATGAATGAGAGAACAAATATTCCTAGATCATGTTAGATGCATTAGAAGTGTGGATTACTCCATGTCTTTCCACGTGTGTCTTCCTGCATGGACCCCACCACGACCATATGTGGCCCCACCTTGCTCCAATGTCCACATCAAACCCCCCTTGTTTGAAAAAACTCGACCTCAAGTTTTATAGAGGGAAATGATTAATAATGTTAGAAAACTCGAACCACATATCCATAGGCTTAATCCACTCATGATCAAATTATGATGAAACCCTATTGTCTAATAAACATTTGATATAGGAATGACCTCATAGTATAAATCATCTGCCCTATGTGAAGGAGCGCTAGTAGTGGAAAAACCATAATTGCAAGGAAGCTTGGTAAAAGGTGGGAAGCTCACTTCCTACAAAGCTCGTTTGGGAAGCTAATTCCACTTCGCTTCCCCAAGTATTAGGAAGCACGCTTCCCAAACATAGGAAGCTCAGTGAAGTAAGTGAAAGCTATCAAGGTAAATGAGTGAAAACCTTTGGAAAAGAGAAAGAATTGACTAAGAAACGATCCAAGAAAAAAATATTATATTTTATTTAATATAAATCCTGTAACTTTATCATTAATAAAATACTATCAGTGATATTAAGTAATGATTTTGTATGAAGAAAAAAATATTTAGAATTGATTTATTGTTTATATTATTTTATTCCATTCCAATAAAAAATATTTAAATCCAATGGTTTTTATACAAAGTCTTCTATAGTTTGACTAAGATGTAAGCTATTTACAAAAAGTCTTATGTATGGTAAAATCTAAGGTAAGGTTGGTCATACTAATAACAAATGGTTTGCATATTGATTCATATGTCATGATTCTTTCTACTTACATAGTTTATATTTTAGGTTTTCTGTACTTTCTTTAAGTTTATTCTCTTTATTGTATTATAGTTGAAATTATTGATTATAATTTATAGTTAATTATTTTATTATCGTTTTTCGCTTCTGGCCCAAGAATTTATGAAGCATCGCTTCCCGCTTCTCACTTTTGCATTGCTTCCCGCTTTCGCTTCTCGCTCTGGTAACTATGGGAAAAACCTCATAATACTCATCTGGTTGAACTGGATCAACGATATCTGAAATCATTACAAAATCTTGGGTTGGTGTGTCATCAAACACCTTCTATAAAGAGGAGCACTTCTGTGGATACGAAAGAACTAAAGCAAGTTAGGTTCGGTGATCAGAAAAGGGCAGCACTGCTATAGATGGTGAAAGCAGATGCAATAGGAAATCTGATACAAGTTTGAGCAGCAGGGAGAAGTAGCCACAACATACTGATGTCGAGCCTAATAGGGCAGCAACTCCAAACAGCAACTCTTCAGTAATTGCTGTGATGATCACTTGTGTCTTCTTCCAAGTAGTAATATACAAAAAAAAATCCAGCGCTTTGCTTCAGTATTTGCTGCTGGCCAGCACTCTGTAGATAGAAATAGCAGTAGTCTTGTTTTTTATTTTTTTGATGAGTCAGTAGTCTTGTGTATACATGTATACCAATCTGTCCAAAGGGGTGTCCACACAGTACTGAAGGTCTGTGGGAAATGGAACCGCTGAGATACTTCTTCACAAACACACACTGCTCAGTAGAGAAGAGGTGCAAGACAGCCCAAGAATGGACTGTTAACCGGTGGTAATTGCCCAAAACAAACTTTGGATGACAAGGCTGAAATACAGAGAACTGACCATGCCTTATTGTAGGGTCAGAAGGCTACTGTTTACTGCTATTAACAGGACTGAAATCTGGATAAAATACAAGTTCTGTTTTAACAGAAAAGGTTTGGGAAAACAAGGCCAGAACTAAGTAACCAAAGGGCTGATAGGGAATATATTCGTAGGTTCAAAGGCACACAACTTGGACAGGCTGTATATGTGGGTAATTAACCAATGGATTATCACAAAGATGTAGCCAAGCTATAAATGACTGTGCTAGCTGTAGATGGGGGTTATTTGGTTTCGTGAAAGGTCAGCACAGATAGAATTGTAAGGCACTTATAGGTTCTGGTTTGGCTTATAACAGCACAGATAATTAAGGTTTTAGGCTCAGGGCAAGGCTTAAAACGGCAAGATATGAGGTGCTTATGTGAGCTGGGCATACTCAGAACACAGGATCCAATATAAGCTGCATATAGTCCTACATGTTGTGTAATTGGGCAGAGACTAAAGGGTAAATCAGGGACTGATTGAAGTTCAGGACAGCTAACGAGCAGCAACTACTTTAAAAAGGATAGGTTTTAATGGCTATAATAGGGACTGATTCAAGGGGAAGGCAGCAGTTTAATCAAGGGTTCAGAACAGAGGTCTGACTGGGCTGCTGCTGCAAGTACTACTTCATGTAGCTCTTATCCAGCAATCCATGACTCAGATATCTTATGCTAAAGATCCAAGGACCCCAGTTGGAATGGAGCCAACTGAAAGCCTGGCTCTAAATACCAAAATTGATGCAGCACAATGGAGATGATACCAAAGTTGATGTAGAATGATAGCCAAGAATCTCAATAAAACCCAAGATATGTAGCAGAGACAAGAATAAGGTTAAAGAACCAGGAATTGAACTTTAAGCACACTTTATGTAATCAAGATTTAATGAAAATAGAAGGAAAAACTTGATTAGAGGGGTTTAGAAGAATTGAATATGAAAAGATGGAGAGAAGAGGAGAAAGAAACCCAAAAGGGCAATTCTGTAAATTCTAGGAAGAAACCCAAAATTACCAAAATACCCCTGCTCATGCATCAGAAGATTCTGACATTTGACAGGGTGATTATGACATATACGAGGAGTATGTATACCAAATTTCATGTTATTCAGAGATTTCTAGCTATATATGAAATTATATAAAAACTCAAGCTATCTGGCAAAAAAATATAAAAACTCAGGCTGCAGACACTTTTATTCAAGAAACCAGAAAAATGGTGACTAAAAACAAAAAAGAAAGAAGAAAAGAATGAGAACAAAGAAGAATAAGAAAGAAGCACCACTTGTAGGAGTAAGACCAGCCAAAACTTTCATTAATTTTCATCACACCAATACAAAAACATGCAACCCTTTATATAGGCTTGCAAACTCAAGAAAATAGCAAGAAACCAAATTAAAAACTCCTAAACTACTAAAAACAAAAGCTGCCAAAATCAAGCCCTTCTAAAGGATTTCAATCAACACTCTAAGAAGGCCCCACTAAAATTAATAAAATTTCCTTGGCAACAGTGTCTTATTCCTAAAAGACCTAAAAACAAAACCGATGATGACCCTTATGTCCAAGATGCTAATAACTCATGAAATATTAACTAAAACTTTAAACTAACTCAATAAAGACATTAATACTAAACTAAAAGACTCCATCATGCGTCCAAAGAAAGTCCTCCATGTCCTTCCATGTTTGTCTTCTCGCCTGGACCCCACTACGGCCATGTGTGGGCCCCACCTTGCTCCAATGTCCGCATCACTAACACCTTAAGATATTAAGAGAGTTGGTTAATTCACTGTCGATATAGAATTAGAGACAAGTCAGGTCACGAGTTCGAATCTCATGCAAGTAAAAGTATTCTCCTGGAAATAATACTACACATCTTTGCGCATTATGGACTTGCACCTGGTTCACCGAGTGTTCCTAGGAAAGAATAGTGTTCCTCGTGGGGGGGGTGTTGAAGTACATTAATTTTTGTATCTCCTAAAACCTTAAGGCTCAGAAAGAGTTGGTTAATTCAATGTTAACATATTCAAAGTTACACCCATTATCATGAGATCAAGTTTATGAGCCATATCGTGGAACTTTTGAAGACAATGATTGAGTAATGACTAACAAATGAAACTAGAATATCAACAATAAATTTTGATTTAAGCCTATAACTATAGATATTTTCTTAGGCAACTGATGGAAAAGTTTAGAGAGAAAAAGAGCTAACCATTTTCAGTAGGATTTTTCCAATGGCAGTGAACAAGAGGTCATGGCTGAACATTTTGATTTAAACAGAGAAGAGGTGTAAAGTCCAACAAATCTTAGAAGAAACCTAAAAGATTGGGAAGTGGGGGAGTTATTGGGGCTGTTGAACTAATCAAAAGATTACAGGTCAGATGTAAATGAAATAATTTGATGGATTTTGACTAAAGATGAAAGGAGTAGGATCTTAATTAAATCTTAAATCTTTTCACTCAGCCTTGGACAACTCAGAGGGCAATTCATTTTAGTCATTTCTTGTATATGGATACTATACCACATGAGTGAGAGACATAACACTCATTTTTTGTCCCCGAAGATATACTCTTATTTCTTCTTCTTCCTTCATACAAATCCTAACTTCAAATCTCCATCAAACAATTTGGTATAAGAGCTAAACTTGGAGAACTCAGAGGGCAATTCATTTCAGTCATTTCTTGTATATGTATACTATACCACGTAAGTGAGAGACATCACACTCATCTTTTGTCCCCGAAGATATACTCTTATTTCTTCTTCTTCCTTCGTAGAAATCCTAACTTCAAATCTCCATCAAACAACTTGGTATAAGAGCTAAACTTGAAGATCCAAATACTTGAGAAAGAGAAGAACAAGCAAATCTACATGCTGACATCAGCAGGCTGTACAGATAATGTCAATAGCGCAATCTGCACAGCTAATGTTAGCAGATTGTACAGACACTCTCAGTAGCAATGTGAATTTATCCTCTTTTCTGGTAGAGCATAATTTAAGAAAATTTGGTTAAAATTTTAGAAGGTTTTAGCTTGATTAAGTGGTTCTTTGTTGAATATTTTGGAAATAATAATGAAAATTCAAGATTTGGGAAAACTATCGCAGCAATCGCAAAAGAACTTTTAAAGCAAAACTGGTAAATCCTAGTCTAGGACAATCTCACTAATCTAGAAAATCAAATCTCGACTGATTTGGACCAGTATCACTTGAAATTAGTGAGGAAGAAAGAGAGGGAGAAGAAGAGAAGAAGAAGAAGAAAATGAAGAAGGGAGAGAACCTTTGGGGAAATCGTATGTGTGTATCACACACGAAATATTTTATTAATATATTGTAGATGATGTTGCTCAGAATTAGAGCGGGATGGTTGAAGTGGAGAGGTGCTTCTGGAGTGTTGTGTGATAAACGAATACCACTAAAATTAAA